>BMAW01061727.1:0-15416 GCA_019974015.1 Nephila pilipes
CCCGTCCTCACCAGTGTTTTCTTCTCGAATGTGCTCGTCCCCAAAAGCTTTACGTTTATCAGCCCCGCTACAGAAAGGGTCTTAAGTGGCATCATGACTCGGCCATGATCACTCGGCTATAACTGCAACTTGTGCAAAAGTAATCCACCGGCAAATTAATCTGGGCTACCAAAAAATAAGTTCACAAAAAAGAAATTATTATTGAACCCAGAAATACCCAAATTTGTTGTGTGTGTGAGCACCCGAACCATTACTCGTCATTGCTTTCAACTCGAAAACAATAACATTATAGTTCTATATTATGTGGGATGATAGCCTTTGTTGTTCCAAATCTCTCGCGATTCAAACAATCAATTCGATATTATATGGTTAAGTGAGGGATAGTATTTTAATTGTGCAAGAGCCATATGTGGCCATGCTAAAACCAAACAAGGTAAAGCTGTGATCTAGACGTTGGAAAAATTTAATAAAGATAAAAAAAAAATTAGTTGACAAGAAAAAGGGTTGAAACTACAGAAGGATTGCTAAGGTATCGTGGAGGAGCGTCACCCGTTTTTTCCAAAGACAGTAACCTCTATAGGAATGAAAAAGATCACTTAGATTGCCTCGAGTCCTGATATCCACACTTACCTAAAGAAGGCAAGGCACTGAGGTTCCCCAACCAGATTAGGTGCTATATCCACACACACTGGGTGCCAATTTTAGTCACCTCTTTATGACATGTATGAGCTACATTGAGACTGTTCTTTCACACCTGGTCATCATAAGGGCATGAATTATATGGTTAGTGTGTAAGTTAAAAATGCAATATCTGCAAGATGTGTAAAATTAATAAATTATCAGTTTTCTTTTAACTTAAAGTGTATAGATCGCTTACGATTATATACTTTTGCTCCATTCATTAGTAACATTATTTTTGGATTTTGCATAATAGCAAACTTCAAGAGTTTCATCATAAAATTTTTCCATAACTCATTTTCTTTCTTTAACTTCACAAAATCAGAAACTAAAAAGTACTTTTGATGTTTTGCTCCTGCAGTAATCTGGACTCTCAAATTCTATTGGGCTCAGAATAATAGTCAAAGTGCAATTAATCTGAAAGAGATTTGATCATCCAAGATTATATAAAAATTTTCATTGTAGTTCCAATTTTCTTCATAAGACAATTGAATAATTTAAGCAACAAAATGTTAGTACAAATCATTCAATTTTAATTAATGTATATAACCTAAATTTATTCAGAAATAATTCTAATAAATAGATTCTGATAATTTATAGCAAACAATTACATATTAGTCCACTCGTATATTTACAATACCAGTTAATTTTAAAAAGTAAAATATTTTGTATTATCCAAGAAATGTGGGTGTGTAATATGTGAATTTACTTTGCTTTTTGTTGTTGTATGTATATATATATATATATATATATATATACACATACATACACAAGTTATACATATAACAAAGTTGAAAAGAAATTAATTGTATGTAATTTGAACTAAGAGTATTGATTTCATTTTTAAATATATGGTTTGGTACTTCACATATAAAAAATACAAAATCTTGAAACATCTTATAATATTCAGTTGGATGTGTATAAAAAAAAGCATATTTTGCATTCTAAGACATTAATCTAAAGGATGTTGCATAGGACTTATAGAAATATACATTAAATGCTAGTTTCTCACAAATCATAGATAAGAAAGAGTGCAGTCATTCTGAATTAAATTGGATAACTTGAATCACATTCTGAATTGAATGAAAAAGGATTAATGTTTTCCCAAATATGAATAATATGATATGAAATACATATTTACCAAATATTTAATTCAATCATATTTAGAAACAAAGTCTAATAATATAATATATCTTTCTGGCCCTTGTTTCTTGTATGCTACATGCAGAAATCAAAATATTTCATTCATAAAAATTGGAATAGTAATCTTAAATCAGATGCCATATCGAAAAAGTAAAAATTAAAACCTTTTTTTTTTTGCTGCTTAAATTCATAGCAAAGATTTTGAACATATAATTTTAAAGTTCAATTTATCAAATATTAGTAGTATTTTAACAAATATATTTTTTCAGGCATCATAAATAATTATTCTTACATATATTTTGTGGAATGATATCAATTGAATTCCATAAGATTAATTTTCTTTTATTCAAAATATGCAAGTTTATAAAAATGCTAGTTAAACAATGCTTTCATTGTAAAAAGAAATTTGTGAACAAAATTTTTGCATGCAAAACATTATTAGGAATAAAAGTTAAATAAACATGTGCATGTGACAATTTTGATATTAGTATTTTTTATAAACAAAATTATGCCTTAATATATAATTAATACTATCTAATTAATATTATGGATGTATGCAAGTTTAAAATCAATTTTGCCTTTTTATTTTAAAAAAGTATTAATTTAATTATATTATCTTTCCAGCTAAATTACTTGCAGAATTTTTTTTTTTTCAACATATGTGCATTTATTCAAAACAAATTCAGTAATAATAATAATAAACAATCGTTTTCAAAAATGTGATTTATTTTACAATATAAAAATCATAAAAAATCTTTGACCCTAAAATTAACAAAAACACACACAAAATACAAAACTAACACCCTCATAAATTAACTTAAATCATCCCATACAAATGAAATTTTCAGCACTGATTTAAATAACATTTTCAGTGTATTCACAACTAGATTAAAACATTTGAGGGGGAAAAATTATTTAGACATACATAAAATAACATAAAATATTTCATATATATAGATAACAATTCAGTTCATGATAAAAATGTACTAAAAATATAACAAAAATGGAAATATTTATATGTTAAATGCAATTCCTGAATGTAAAAAAAAAATTGAATGTGTAATTTGAAATATAAGGCATTGAAATAAAAAATGATTTCACTCATTTTCATACCACATGAGAATAAAAAAATACGCATATTACCATTACAAATTGAATATTGAGATTCAGATAATATTTTTGTTGGACGGAATGTCAAGAAATACATGTGTAAATAAGCTTTAAAATAAAATGAAATTCTGATACACATTCAGTGTGTAGGACGGAATAATTGGAATGTTAAAACAACATTTCTTGTTTAAAAAATGTCAGAAAAATAACTCTTTATATAAATTATCTTATAAAATATAAAATGCATTAGTGTATTCTTATCTCTATAGACAACTTGATAATTTCTTATTTACAAAACTTGTGCAACACAAAGTTTTGTACTAACATCTTAGAATACAATTAGCTAGAATGTAACTTCTAACATTTCAAAAAGTCATTATTTTAGACTTTTGTATGAGTTTGTTCCATGTGATATGATACATGGTGATTCAAGGCATCTTCTCTTTTCTTTGCTTTGCTAGCTTCAATGAAAAACAAAATTGAGCTAATGTAAATAAAGAAAGAACCAACAACTCCAAGGGCAAATGACCATGACAGATAATTGTGGTCTGGATCAGGCATCCAATCCCTACCATCTCCATGTACCCCAAATACTATTACAGCCAAAGTGCAGCATACAGCTGTGGAAAGAAAATTAGGATCATTATTTCAGCAATACTTCATAAGTATTAATAGTACATCAATTGAGAGCTAAACATTAAAATATTTAATTTGTTGAAAAAGCATAGCTAACATGTGTACTCCACATTCCAAAATAATATCCTGAAACAAAATCTTACACTTACAAAAGTAAATAAAAAGCATTGCATTTATTTTTGTTGAAAAAAATTGAGCTATAAAACTTGGAACGTTCTAATTGCAGAGATCCCCTAATAATTATAATGAAAAATATTTTTTAAACTACTTTTTTAGAATAAATATATTAGAGGAGGTACCATTTTGTATTTTGATTTATTTTAAGATTCGACGTATTAAATTATTTACTTTTGTTCATGAATACATACACAACTATTTTTACTGTGCATACAACATGTAGTGAATGCATATGTAGTATGCAGAATTTTAAGTTTTAACTTAAGAATGCTTTTGCTCTTATTAAAAGATTTAAGGACAGATAGAATGTTGGTAAATTATCAAATCAGTATAATACACCTCATAATTTCTTTCAAGCAACAATATCTACACATGAGCTGCCATTCCATTCATTGCGTCCATAAACTGCCAACTACAGAACTTTAGGAACTGACAGATTTAAAGTGCAGCAGCCCCTTTACATAATAGATCTTAAAAAAGAATTGGGATTCAAACACATGGTTCAACTGAAACATCAACCATGAGCTCATAACCATGGTCATTTGACTACTGCATCTGCCACAGAATATTTAATAATCATAGCTAATAAAATAATGCATTAAAAAGTAAAGTAACAAATAATTCATTTTATTGAAGGCATAAAACATCAGATATACATAAAAAAAACATATAAAGATATACAAAACAAACTTAAATGCACAAAGGCATATTCAGATTTAAAAAAAAACACAAAGAAAATTTTGTATTTACCTGCAACCAAAGTAAGTCCTGCTATTAACCTGACTACAAGAACATCCTTTTCCGCACTCATGCATAAGTGGACAGCAAGAATCAAGATACAACTAACCAATAAGGCAGTGAAACCAATTGTAAAGAAAACTTGAACAGCGATAAAAAAAGCTGTTGAAAAAGCAATACATTAATTAAAATTAATTTTTAAAAAATTACATAAAACACTACATATATTTACATAACTATCTTAAACATTCCAAGCAAGATCAAGATTTAATCATGACATTTTTATATGAATAGATGTAATTTCAAACAGGTTTCAATACATACTTTTTAAATATATATAATGTACTGGTTTCAAGTTAAATGTATTCTGTTCTACCTGATTCCAAATAGGTTTCAAAACATATCTCTTAAATATATATAATGTACCAGATTGAGGTTAAAATATTCTGTTCTATCTTATTTCTTTTTTTAGAAAACTATAATATCCAAAAAATCAGACCATAAAGACATCTTTTATGAAAGACATTTTTTCGGCAATTGTTATACTTATGAATTAAGATATTCAGTGGTATTGTTTTCTGTACAGTGTTAAATTGAACTGGGCTTCAAAATAGTTTGACATATGTTATATTTGACAAGGATGAGTTGTCATCTTCCACATCTAACCATGCAAGGTCTACCGAGTTAATCTAATGATATTAATGAAATAAATATACTTTTAGTCTCTGTTTTCTACTTTTTATAAATAATCACATTTTTATAAAAATAATCAAAAAGTGAAAATTTTTAAAAACACACACAAAAAATTAATTCAAATTTAATGGGACAGTAAGTAAGAATTTATATATTCTAATAAAATGCTGTTCTTTTTCTAACCCAATTACTTCTTGCTTAGTTTTGTTATTTTTTAATTAAAATAAGAGGATAAGTGATTAATAAAGTAATCTTGTAATTAAATGAAATATGTAGTGTATGAGCACGAAACAGTAAATGATCATTATCAATCAATTTGCGCATCTGATACATCTCTTTATCAAGTACTGTTCCTTCTTAGCCAATATACACCCATATGCCAAGCTCATTTTCTTTTCTAACTTATTATACACATCAACATGGAAATCAACATCACAAAAATTGGCATGTTAAGCCTCATCACCAAGAAATACAAAATGACACAAATCTGAGCATATATTGTATCTGGTGCCTATTCTGTTTGTAGATTTAGCTTTAATAATATATTTAACAATTTGTTGTTGAATCAGTAAATACTTAAAAGATCAAGCATTAATATCACATTTGTGATGAAGGGGGTACAAGTAAATATTTATATAATGTCACACCCATGTTTTTTAAGCAGAAAAAAATTAAGCAAAGGTACATTACAAAACTCAAGATTTCAACTCAATTCTACACTCCTTTTTTTTTAAATATCATATGACAGTTATGATTATTCACTAAGTATATATTTTAATTTTAAAATAACTAAATGGCAGGGCAACAAATACAAAATGTTATTCTTTGTTAAAATGAATTACAATAATTGAAATTATGCATTTTTCAGGGCGAAAATTTTCTTACTTATTTTTCAGAACTTTTTCCTGAATATAGTTATGATGAAAAAGACAATAGATTCAAAGAAAGCCAAAATTTATATACAGATTAATGGATTAGCATACTAATGAGGTGCACTTAATACAAATCTATGTTGACGAGTTATTCAAAAGAAAATACACTCGTTATTGAAAAATTTCTTATTTTTTTTAAATCTAAGTACTTACGCTGCTCAATAAATCCTCTGAGTTTTTGATATTCATCAGTGAGAATCCAACGACAACCTGCATAATACTTTCTTTGTGCTAAATCACTCGGATCGTGGAAACTTCTAAAACATGTTTCCCATAAACCCAGTCTTACAAACACAGCCCCATAGTGCCGACGATCCGAATTTAACCAGTAAGGGGTTACAAATGCCACGAAAATAGCAGCAAAACAAAAGGCCGCGAAACCGTTTGCAGCAATTCTCACTGAACTAGATTTAAATCTAGCCATTCTGAACGAAAAAAGTTTCAGTAATTTTAAAATATTTTCACGTCAATCTTTAAATTAATTATATTTAGTCGCTTTACAAAATACATTATTTTTAATGAATCAATAAATACACGCCGAAGCCAACTCTTGCACCCAGGGCGTGGTGTCACAATTACAACGAACCACAACGTAAACAAAATATGTCATTACTATGACTACTACTGCGCAGACGCTCTGCGCGCATTCCCCTTGAATCAGTAAATATACATTGTCAGACAGGATGCAAAAACAAGATTCCAGAAAATAAACGCTGGTAGTGTCACCTAGTGATCAGTATAAAAGGTAAAATGCAAAGCACAAATCAATCAGCCATAGTTGAGACAAACTAATTTTGATTTAAGAGCAAGCTACACAATATGTTACTGTGGAGAAAAAGGTTTGTTCAATCAGTAGATAGTAAAGATAAATGTTTCTATAAAAACCACACAAGTGAATCGATAGTATTTATTTTGTATCAGATCCAAATTTAGTTTTATTGAACCAATTCTTAAAATTAAAATTTCGATCGGTAACTTTTTTTTTTTTTTTGTTGATTTCAGAAAATTTCGAAAGATGTGTATATAAGCGGAGAAAATATTTTTACAAAAATTCTAAGAAAATATTTAATAAATAAATATCAAATCAGCTATAGATAGTTCAATTTTGGGTTTATAAAAGTGGAAACCACAATTTTGACCAAAAGAAATATTAAAATTTAAGAATTCTTAATTTTTTCATGGGAAATATTAGAACCCAAATGAAGTTAAAATTGATGATCCATCCTCAGTCATGCCGTATTATCAATGGCCGTACTAATCGGAAGCTAATCTGAATCTTGCACCAAAAAAATGTAAATGACTGTTTCATCAGTTCTTTTTACTAAATATTTCCTCCAGTAGTTTTATTAAAAGCTTTGGAGAGAGCCCCCCAAAGACAAAAATTTCCCCCCCTGACCCCCCCCCCCCAAATCCCGTAATGATATCTTATTCTTCGCATTGGAAATCGTGGGACATAGAAATTCTATTTAGTACAGTTAACATCAATTTCTACAACAAATCTAATCACGAATTGTTATCTAATTTGTATATGAAACATATACAACAATTTAATAAAAAATGTAAAAAATAATTTTGAATTTTTCAATATGATTGTATGATAAAGATTGGAACAACCAAATTTTATTTATTCATTTTTTTAAATTTTATGAATTAACGCTAAGATATTGTCATATTATTCATAAATATATCAAATCAACTTTAGATAGTTTAAGTTATGGTTTATAAACGTGGAAACTATAAATTTGAATATAAAATTAAATTTATCAAAAAATTTATTATTAATAAAACGCTTCAGCAATACTTAAATTATTTCTCTAAGTATATTTAGAATCAGTTAAGCCGAGAATGTAGTTAAAGTAACAGATGCATTTTTTACAATTATTCTAAAAAAAATTTCTAATTTTTTTCATTCCAGTCGTTAAACTGGAATGTGTAAAATAAGAATGCGCACGTTATTTTCTTACCTTTTTATATTCTAAAAAAAAAAAAAAAAAAAAAAAAAAAAATCTAAGTTAACCCTATTCATTTCCTTCCCTATTGTTTCATTTACCTCTTCGTATATTCATTTTGAATCAATATAATTTAATACTATTCCTACCGTGGTTTTATGTATATCTATCACTCCGTGGAAAACCCTTTAATTTCCTTCATAACTAATCATCAAAAAGAAAACGGAGAGAAAGTAGGGGGGAAATCAATTCAGAAAAAGATAACTAACTTTAGAAAATAATTCAAAAATTATTTTCCTATGGGTGTGACATTTGCGGCAGAAAAGTAAAAAGCAAGGAGTATTCGAATCAGTTAAATTCTGATCATTTGATTACCGTAATTAAAAGATGGCATCCCGTACGTTAATTTATGTTCCAAAAGGCTTGAAATTCCTTTCTATCATGATCAATGAATACTTTATTTTTTTCTGTTTATTAGGCTTATTGTTTACAATTATCGTGATTTGCTAATTATGAAAATATTATTTTTTTTAGTATGGTAGTAATAATGTTGTTATTAAATTAGAAGTACATCGTTAAGTATTATTTGCTGAACTATCTTATAAGAGTACTAAAAATTTAACTCGATGTTACATTGCGTTTAGTTTTGCAAAAATTCAGTTAATATATTTCTACAAGATTCTTCAATTTGAAAGAATGTTATTAGAATTTTTTATATTTCTCGGAAGTTTTCACCAAGGAAAGGAAGTTCGTGAAAATGCGATTATCGCACGATGCAAAATCTTAATTATTAGCAAAAATGTTCTCTTGTGCGAATTTTTCCCATTTAAATTCGGAAATATAGAAATGTATTGTTGATTTTAACCGAAATGGTCCTGGACTAACTTACACATCCGCTTCATTTTTTGCAAGAAACTGATAGCACTTGTACAGTTTACGTGAGAAAATTAAAGTTAATTTTGGAATCTTTATCTGTGTCCATTAAGATTTCATATTTTTGTTTTGTTATCTTAAAACGCAAGCTTTGACAGCTTGGAGCATTTAAAAGCATGTTATAATATGTCATAAGAAGTTAAAATTAATATCTTGAGTAACTTTGTTTGAAAACTTTATTTTATTTTGTTTAGCGGTATGCGCAAGTTCTTTGAAGTCTTTTTTTTTTTTTTTTTTTTTGAGTTAAATCTTTGGTTTCACCTCGTCTTTTCAGTTTTAAATCCTTCTAACTTATAAAACTATTTCAATGAGCGTTTTAATATGGTATATTTAATATCATTAAAATCTGAAAATTGTATGATAAGAAATTAAATTGTTTTATTCTGCTTTAAAAAAGATTGCCATAACCAAAAAATTGTAAAGATGAATAATTTTATTTTAAAAATAATTATAACGAGTAAAAGTATATTCCTTTACTGTAGTCAATTTTTTAACTTCCTAACAAAGTCAATTTTTTTAGCATTAACACTTGCATGACATTGTTCCTGTTATGGGCTTAAAATACTACAGAATCAATTATGCTGAGCAAGAACCGATTTAAAAAAATAATCCAATTTTCGTATTCTATTCCTTTAAAAAGCGATATGCGTTGTAACCATTATGCAATAAACTTAAAAATAAGTTTACGTTAATGTCCAACTCTATAAGTCGTAACCGAAGACATTCAGATATCGTTAATGTACGACATTTAGCTCCTGACCCTTTTCCAAAGTAGTAACAATTTGAATTTCACTTCCTCCGCCTTCTTATAAAAAGGTCAGTGGGCCAAGGTCATGCGTTCCCGATATTTCTTTTATTGTTTCTTAATTTTCAGGAGCGGAAGCATTTTCCTAACCTCCCTGCAATTATTTCCGTCGTTTCCTTAATGGAATTCTGATACAAAAAGAAGTAAGAAAAAATGCATGTGCTTTGACAAATAAACGAAATAAGAAAAAGATAGCTTCGAAGAATAATTCGCAATAGATTCCTGTTTGTTTATCGTTTCAGACCAAAAAAAGTGAGGAAATAACATTTTATTTATTTTTACTTTTACATTTAGAAAATTTCAATTAAGTTTTTTATAATTACATATCGAAGAAATCTTTTTTTTATGTCAGATATTGTTCAGTCGAAATTAAATGAGTTTCTTGCTTTTGAAGTAAGCTCTTGTGACATTTCTCAACAGACTATAATTTTTTTTAGTTTTTTAAAAATGTTTCTTTCATAGCTGATGCAAAATATGATTTGGGATTCTTTGGTTTCGATTTTGTAATATTAAATTAAAAATTCTAAATACTTTGCTGCATTGCAGTATTTTTTCCCGTTATTATTTTGAGCGAAGCAAAAATATTTTCCTTTGAATTTAAATATTTACTCAATTTCTGATACATTTGTGATTCATTAACTCAAGCTTTGATGTATTATACATAATAGAAAATAATGAACTTTTAATGTTTACAAGTGATTTCTTTTGTGTACCAAAAAAAAAAAAAACTATGAACAAACATTTTTTTAGCATTACCCAAAAATAGTTCGTAATAGTCTTTTTCGGTGGAATGAAGAATTACAAGAAAATAAAACAATTGAATAGAAGCTATAAAATCGCCTAAAAGTTTCTAAAATCTCACTAAGAATTTTCATTGACAAAATTTTTGTTCCCAATTCCTATAACCAGTAGAACATCGATTATCTGAAACAATTGGGGATTTGAGGTGTTCCGATTACTGATTTTTTAGATAACCAGTTATTTACAAAAACAAAAATACATCAGTATCGTAGGATTTACATGAAACAAAATAAAGTGATAATAAACACATGACAAAGAAGTTCAAAATGTTCTTTATGCTTCAGAGCTGAGACTCTTTTAGTCACCACAGGGGCTATTGTTTTAGTCAATGAAAAAATGTTGTCATCCGAACTCTTTTCTAAATATAGTGTGGAATGCATGGGACTTGTTTACTTACATTACAGTTAGCTTAAAATATATTCAATTTAATAATTTATCGTTTGCTTTAACTCTAACAATTAACTGAGTTGTAATAATTATTTTTTTTTTAAAAAAAAAGATTAAGCTCCTTTGGTTGCTAAATATATTCTTTGTAAAACTTTACGTTAAAATTACTTTTAAATTTTCCATTTTCTCTTTCCAGTGAATGGTTAGAAGGATGACGTGTTGCGTTATCCATCAGCAACCGACCGGATAACTTTTGTGAACCGAAGTTTTGGTTGATCGGTATTCGGATTAACGATGATCTGCTATGTATGAAGTTTTGAAAAATTCGATACATCTCTCTCTCATCTTTACTATGTTAAACTCTATTTGAGACATGCCATATTTTTCAGATTAAATTAATATTTATGAGTATAAAACCAAAAATAGAGAGCAGTTAAAAAATAAATAACTATTTTGGTCAGTTTAATGCATTGAAATCAGTGTATTTAAAAATATAACTCTTAATCTAAGATTAAAGACAATTGCTTACAAATATTCATCCAGTGAACTATTTTAACATCAGTCATTTGGATCATTTGTTTTCATAACAACCATGTTTATTTGGGTTAAAAGTCTCTCTAGAACTACACATTGAGCTGTTGACTCAGGTTGGATGGAAATGCACTTTAAGAACTGATTGCGATTTCTGAAGTTTAAGTATAATTTTACTGAAGATTATTTGATTGCATCTAGACCTGATACAATAAACGCAGTCGAACAACTTTATAAGTAAAAATATATAATAAAAACTAATATGAGATGGTAAATAAAATGTTGTTTAAAGTTCTTCACTTTTTTAAGTGTCTGTATGAAAAATTGAATAGAACTCATTATATAATAAGTTCTGCTCTTTTCTCTGCGTCAATATATAAAACCTTGCTTTAAAAAAAAAAAAAAAAAAAAAAAATTAGTTTTTGTATTTATTATCGGAAATTTAACTGATAATATGTGGATTTTAAACACCTATTCCAAATAAAGATTAGAGAGAGGAGAGATATTATAAATTTATTCTAGATCTTCCTCCCTCCCCCCCAAAAAAAAGCGAGTCTTTTATTTCATGTTGCCATTAATATTAAGGATAGCGAGACACGCAAGAAATAGAAAATACGGTATTTAGGATTCCGTATTTCTTGTAATATATCTTTTAAAATTATTTGTAGAATTCAGATTTTTTTTTTTAAACAAAACCTTTTTTTTTCCCCTTAGTCTCAGTTGAAAATGGATATAGTTTGTGAGATATCATGATACATATTTGCATTTAGTATAACCATTTTTTTAAAACAGTTTTCCTTAAATATACAAACTATTTTACATTTTTTTTATATATAAAGTAATACAGGAAACCTTGTAAACCAACTTTATTAAGGCTCCCGTCTACCCGCCATATTGATTTCGTGGACGTAATGTTAATCTTATGGGATTTCGACTTTAATTTTAATTGATTTCCTGTTTATGGTTTACTTTTGACTTATTTTCAACAAATATTTGTCGCAAGTCTAGCGCCTCAGACCCTGATTCAGTCACTGCCTTAGCGAGCTTTCTCTATTTTCGACCCTTTTCTTGTCATGTCACCTCTCATTTTCTTCTTTTCCTTCATCTACAGAGTTTCTTGCAGACCACAAATATACGGTACAGATTTCTGTTCCTTCTTATGTTATCGAATTGTTGGCACAGTTTGACTGAATATGGGTCTTGCGCCAATAAACCCCAAAGACCACCCGGAGGAAATAATAGGCGTTACTACTCGCACATGACCGTATTACGCATGAAATTGATAAGGTTAAGTCATAAGGTTTAAGGTTGAATAATGACCCTTTATTTTATGTAGTGATTTATTAATTTTTTTTTCAATCAGAACTTGACTTATAACTGCTGAAGGTGAGGTACTACTTTAAATAGTGTCCTCCGCATCTCTTGATTGTGACTAAAAAATACATCCTCCGGTAGACTTGTTGATATTAAGTTAAACCATTAGATTTAAAAAAAATTTGAGTAGAAACAACAACAATAGGAGATAACTATACTAAATATGGAGAATACACACACTTCGTCCACTTCTCAAATGAAGGAGCATTTCACAAAAAATCTTATCCTAGAGACAAACATTAATTATCTGTTCGTGTAAGTTGTTTTCTCCGTAAAGAGCGTGCCTATTTTATCTTTAAATATACGTCAATTTATAAGTATCGGAATATTAAGAAATCTGCTCTAAAATCCGTATTTTTATTCTCTGATCAGCTTAATGAAGATATTAATGAGCATTTTAATAATGTTAGAACAAAGATTATACGTATAATAGATGCTAAAAGTAACTAAACGTAAGCAAGATAAAAAAAAAATAGATATTTTTAGTTTATTAATTTACCCAATATGAGAGATAAGAGCATGAAATCACAAGTCATTTTGTTGGCAGATTATTTTTGTCGAAAAATGAATGAAAAACTTCAAAATTAAGATATGCTTGCCGCACTTAATGTCAAGGTTTTTCATTTCTGATAAGACATCATCATTCAGATATCCCTGCATCGCACTTTTAGATTCGGATCCAACCTTGTTATATCAAAAGCTAGTGTAAAATCCATTCAGCCATCAAAATCACAGTCAATCACGAAACAGATTTATTTTGTATATTGTATGTTCATTTGCGTTTGGTGGGCGTGGGCGTCTCTCTATTATCAGAAGCTCAGTTGAATAAAATTTGTTTATTTTTTTAACATTGAAATAATAGATTTCACAACTTGTTTTCTGGCTCTCTCTAATATTGTGTAATTTCCTTTTAATATCTAAACACTCTTGCTTCCGTTTATTTCTCAATACCTTTCGCTGAATATTTAAACAAACCCAATACAATATTTTGCAATAAACTCTACGTTTTAATTTTATTTTTTTAAAAAAAAAATGTTACTATATTTTAACAGCTATTTCGAAATAGTCAATAAACTTAAAAGACATTTGTGTGTATATATATATATATAAACTGCTGTTTGTAGAAAATGCAACACCATGAAGGAATCATCAGAATCAAATGAAATTCGCAGCAAATGTCAATTATAGGATATTATGCAAATTAATAAAGTTTCAGAGCCATCGCGCGTGCGCGGCGCGCGCAGCGCCCTCTGAATTGATGCTGAAAGCGTATAAATAAAGTGCTGTAGCGGGACGTTGAAAAAAGTCTATGATTATTCGTTAGTGGCAAACGTTTAGTGAGACCTGAGTATGCCTCCACGACGGAAGAATAAAAAATTCAAGCAACTTACGGAGTTTGAACGAGGGAGGATAATCGGGCTTCGAGAAGGAGGATTTTCATATCGCGCAATAGCAGCTCGTATGCAGCGGAACAGTTCCACAGTGATGCGAGTTTGGAAGCAGTGGACCGACGAGCACCGAACAACTCGAAAAACAGGCACTGGACGACAGAAGGTGACGTCAGAGCGCGATGATCGACACCTGCTCCGCATGGCGGTGAATGATCGCACAGCTTCCTCCAGGCAGCTGGCAGCACGTTGGTCTACTGCTACAGGTGTACAATTGTCGGCTTCGTCAATTCGTCGTCGTCTGCTGCGCCGTGGATTGCGTGCAAGGGTGCCTTTATACAGGATTCCCCTCACGGCGAATCATCGACGGCTGCGTCGGCAGTGGGCTCTTGAGCACAGAGACAGGCGAGCTGATTGGCACCAAGTTGTCTTTTCAGATGAATCACGCTTCAATTTGTGGACCCATGATGGCCGTGTTCGTGTTAGACGTTATGCCGGTCAACGCTGCCTTCCTGAGTGTATTATTGAACGACATAGTGGTCGAACACCCGGAGTTATGGTCTGGGGTGCGATTTCGTATCATGGACGATCCAATTTGATACGAATTGAGGGTAATCTCAATAGCAACAGGTACGTCCGTGAAGTGCTACAGCCCGAAGTCGTTCCTTTCCTTCAAGGCATCCCTGGAGCTATCTTTCAGCAGGATAATGCACGCCCACATGTTGCGCGGACTGTTCGAGACTTCTGTTCAGCACAACGCATGCAACTTCTTCCTTGGCCTGCTTATTCACCGGATATGTCGCCTATTGAGCACGTGTGGGATATGGTTGGTCGGCGTCTCGCTCGTGATCCGCGTCCTGCAGTTTCCAAAGACGAACTTTGGTTGCGCATACAAGCGATATGGAATTCTCTTCCTCAAGCAGATATTCAACATCTGTTTGACTCCATGCCACGTCGTATAGCAGCACTTATTGCAGCGCATGGTGGCTGCACCAAATACTGATTTCGGACGCTTAATTTGTTTCTTTTGTTTTGAAAATTTCATCATTTATTTGTATCAGTACAAGTCGTTTCTGCATTAAATTTCATTTGATTCTGATGATTCTTTCATGGTGTTGCATTTTCTACAAACAGCAGTATA
>BMAW01061727.1:15816-51528 GCA_019974015.1 Nephila pilipes
ATATATATATATATATATATATATATATATATATATGTTAAAAAATTTAATTGCATTATATAGTATCTCTAAGCCAATGTTTGATTTTTATATAAATATATAAATGTAGACTACATCAGAAATGTGACGTCAGATTTTAAATTTAAGTAAAATAAATCTAACTATAAAATTGTAGTTTAATATAGATCCGTTATATTTGAAAATTTAATTAAATTAACTGATGGAGCGTTTTCTTTTGGAGGAAAGTGCTTTCGCTAAACACCTACACATGAAGAGGGCTGGAACAAATCTTCCGTTGTATATTATTTTAATTTTATTCTAAATATTCCAGGATTTACACAGCGTGTGAGGCCTAAAATACGAAATTACCCAGGTTTACGTTATGGTAGGGATGAGAAACCTTTTCTTGAAAATAGCTTTAAAATTCTTTAACATAGTAATATCAAGAAATTTTTGCGAAAAATGCTTAAAATTATGCAGTTTTGTGCAGTGTTTTTGCCATTATGGATATTTATTTTAAAATTTTTCAGTTTTTATTAGCTTTGAAAGCAATGATGCTAATCAAACAGAGAAGTTGATATATATTCTCATCATTCTGGAATTATATGTTATCATGAGCATACTGAGTACTCAAGTATATTATATATATGTATGCATTTAACATCCGAACAAATTCTCGCGGTTGATTTTTCTAATAATTATGTATTAATTTAATTGATAAATAAAAATATGTAGTAGAATTATATTTTTTTCAAAAGTTCATCCTGATAATTCATTCTTCACACGTGTATTAAGGTACAACTCACAAATGAGCTTACCTTATTTGTTTATAAAATTTAGAGAATAGAATTTCGAATCTTTTTATTAGATTGCATACATCGTAATAAAACTTTTTAACAATAAGCAAATTTTCTGGAACTTATATTCCGGAGTTTTGTTCTTAATATAGCTCTACAATCAATTATAACTTGCCCGTGAATGTACATAGAAATTAAACTGTAGCTAAGAGCTTTTAGTTACATTGCTTCGTGAATTTCGAGAAAACGTTCGTCGAATGCAATGAAACAAACTTTCTCACGACAATCGTGCAATTAAATGTTTTTATTTGAAATTTTATTTAATGCGCATGTTCCCAAGAAGTCTCAAGGTTCGGTTAAGCATGGTAAAGCACTCGAAATATTAATTATAATTAGACACCTTGAGAAACCATCACGTTTTTTACGAAGTCCTTGGTTGTTTTGCTAGCCTATCATTTCTTAATATTTTGCATTCTCATCTAATTGGAGCTTCTGATATATTGTAATGTATGATTGTTCTTCTGTAAACAAAACAAAAAGAGAATCTACTGGATTTTAGGAAATGTTTTTTTAAAAAAGGAATTTGTTCACAAATTAATTCATGAGGCTTTGATTTATTACCGAATTCGAATAATTCACTCATTGCTAAACATGCGTATAAATAATACTCATCGAATGGATTTCAAGCAACACATTCAATTCAGAATGACCGGGACTAAAGCACGTTAAATCTATCGAGGCTCAAAGTCCTCCCGTTGGCGTGGTGTGGAAGTTAGAAGAGGGAGGTTCCAGCTCAGGTGTCGTCTTCGCCACTTGATTGTGCTTCAAAATTGCGAGGTCCATCGCCAACAACATTCGTGTTGCTTCTAGTACGACGTTAATAAAATCAACCTACCAGAATTCCGGAACGATCTTATTCTTTATGTTTCTGAAAGAAGTGTATATTAATTTATAATTTTTTTCAGTAATAGCATGTCTTGTGGAACTGCCTCTTTTGAAATCAAAAAAATTGAATTTAGATGTATTAAAATTGAAAAATTATGATTTAAATTGTGAATAGGAAATACTTCATACGAGAGTGATTTGAAAAGCTTCCGACCTAACAAAGATACAAGACAGTTTTTCTTGAAATTTATTTTTATTTTTCCATGTAGTCTTCTTGTAAGTCTGCACACTTCTCCCAGCGATGCTCCCATCTCTTTAACACGGCCAAATAGTGATCAGCGTCTTTCTCTGCAAAATAATTCTTTACGAAAGTGATGGCCTTCTCATTTGACGAAAAGCTCTTGTTCTCCGAGCAAATTTTTGTATTAGTGAACAAAAAGAAGTCGCTTAGGATTAGACCTGGTGAGTGAGGAGGGTGGTCAATCGGCTCAAACCGTAATTCGTGGGTTTTCGCCGTGGCAACTGCTGAGGTGTGAGACGGCTCATTTTTTTTGATGAAATAGAATTTATTTTCCCTGCAAATGTAGCCATTTTACAGCTTGTCAAATAATGATGCAATGTATGCTCCTGTAATGGTTTTTCCTGTTTTAAGATAATCAATTGATAATTCCGTGACTGTCCCCCCCCCCCAAAAAAAAAAAAAAAGTCGCCGTTGCTTTCCCAGCTGAAAGAAACAGTGTTTGCTTTTTTTTTTTGGAGCCGATTCCTCTTTCGCAGTCCACTGTTCCAATTGTGTTTTTGTTTCGGGCGTATAATGGTGCATGCAAGTTTCATCTATTGTAAATAATCGGCGCCAAAACTCTGATTTATTGCGCCTAAACTGCGCTATCTGAGCGTTGGAAATATTCATTCGAACACGTTTTTTGTCTGAAGTAATCGCGGCACCCAACACGCAGACAGCTTTCTCATGCCTAAATCTTGATTCAATATGTGACAAACACGTTCTTAGGACATATTCATAGCCATTGCTATCTCTCTCACTTTAATTCGACGGTTGTTTAACACCATTTGGTGAACTTTATCGATGTTATCGTCAGTGGTTGCAGTTTTTGGACTTCCCGAACTTTCATCGTCTCCCAAGTCAGTACGGCCACGTTTAAATTCAGCTGCCTAAAATTTCACGGTAGTAAATGAGGGTGCAGAATCCCCGTACACAGCGTCCAACTCTTCTTTAATTTGCTTTGAATTATTGCTTTTCAAAAAAAATATTCAATGACAGCTCGATACTCAATTTTTTTCCATTTTCATAAAAACACTCACATCGACTCGCTCAAATGATTGTCACACAATAACTGCGCGTGCAAAATGGCTGAAATTTTCGTGAGTACCTGTCAAAAGATGTGCAACCTCACTCCCTAGCTTTTATTGATGAGTGCTGCCATATTCACGTTTAGGTCGAAAAATTTTCGGACTATCCTCGTAATTCGAAAGAGGGAGGGGGAACAGTACACAAATATCTTTTTTAAAAACTTTAAAACAATAAACTTTAATGTTTTCAATTTGTTGAAAAAAAATCCTAAATTTCTGTAGCTATTCCACTATCATGTATCACTACATCCTTGACATTTAAATTGCTTGTTAACGTATCCATCAAGTTATAAACTTTAAAGAAATTTTAGTTAATATTTAATGTAACTTTATTGCGTTACTGTGCTCGGATCCTTTCAAAAAAGTACTTACCATAAAGTCTCAACAATACATCCCTACGAAAATAGTTCCCTATTTTATTCCCCCCCCCCCTTTTTTTTTTTTCCTTTCCTGAAAATATCCTTCTTTGTTTTCTATTTTCAATATTTCACTCGCGATTACTTATTTCATGCCTTTTTATACGTTTTTTATTGAATATTTTCGTATCTAAAAATATTGATTTTAGGTACAATATATATTCTTTTCCTTTCTTTGATTTAACTGATTCAAATGTTCAAAGATAAGTTTAATTTAAATATCGATTTCAAGTCTCTTAAATTTTAAATTAGTTCAGCTTCAAAAAGAGACACGTTTTCAAAATTTCAAAAAATAAATTTCCCAGAAATCACGATTACAGCCCTCTGAAATATTTTCTTAAAAAAATCTCTGTTATAAGAATTTATATAACCATGCAAAGGCATGTTATGGAGATTTTAAGGTACATTTTTTTTTTATTTCCGCGTTTATTAGAATAGTGTTATTAACATATTAATCAGCGAATATTAATACAATAACTTGGTGGTATTCTGTTTATTAAATTCTAATTTATTTTACTAAATTTTATTATTTTTTCTCATGCCTGAAAAAAATTCTACAGCCTTATTCATCTATCATTACTTTCTGCTTCGTTTATCTTTTTTTATTACTTACAAACACAAATCGTAACATCTTGTATATGAATGAAAATCTTGTTTGCGCATTGTTAATAATAATTTGAATCATATTCTTATCATTCCTTTTTTTTAAAAAAAAAATCCTTAGTTTAACAGCTTTTAACCGAAATCTTTTCTCACTCTGTAATCGTAGATATTTTT
The DNA here is from genome assembly GCA_019974015.1 of Nephila pilipes. Taxonomy (NCBI): domain Eukaryota; kingdom Metazoa; phylum Arthropoda; class Arachnida; order Araneae; family Nephilidae; genus Nephila; species Nephila pilipes. Next base: position 20,060 of record BMAW01061727.1, read on the forward strand.
AGCGTACAATATTTTTTGCACACAACACAAACGCTCATAATCTTATCTCTATTTAAATTAGCGTGCATTTTAGTCTTTTGCCGCCATGTCTGCATTATATTGTATCATCTAAGAATGAAACGGAAGAAAGTAATCTTTGGGCGAAATATTTAAAAAAAAATTTCGATAACAATGAACAATACAGCGTTTTTTAAGGAGATTGCACCCACTTTCAATGTCAAAGGGTGAAATCAAAATAATAAAAGAGGATAGTAGATTGTATTCAGCATTGCGTGGAACGATAACTGTGTCTGTAGATATTTATCAAACGGGTAACGGCTCAAACCGTTGGAAACATATTGGATGACTGACATTCTTTTTACATTTCCAAGTCACGTGAAATAGACATTTGGGCGGTGTGATTTCAATTTAATATCTTTGTTGACGACTCCTTTTAAATAAATGTATGTTTTGATGGGGAGAAAAAAGTTGATTTTTGTTACGATTTGCTTAATATTTTTCCGCTACCTTACAAAATTCAACGTTTTGTCCAGTGTTTACGCACAATTTTGTGGTTGAAATAGAATTTATTTTGATGATTTTAAAAGTAACAAACATTTGTTATTATTTTTTATTAAATCATTCTTGAAAAATCGTGCTGAAAAAGTCTTTTCTTTATGAAATATATAGTTCTTTAGCTATCGTGCAAAATGATGAAATTTTTACAGAAGCCGCATATGTCTACATTAATGGAATAACGAGCAATTATTGAAATCAAAGTACAAAAAAATGTATACATGTTTTCTGACATATTTTCTTTATTCCCTCAAATGAAAACTGCAAGTCTTTTTATATGTCGATGATGCTGCAGTGCTTGCCATAAAATAGTGACATTAATGCACCTTTTCCCCCCTTGATAGTATTTCCGATATTTCAAAAACACATTTGTAAAAGTATTAGCTATCTTTCTTAAGAAAACGCTTTGTTCTCGTCACTTGACCTCTGTCCAAAATTGTTAGGACCATCACTAAAAGCCCGAGTGTTGCTTTTGAGTACGATGTTAAGAAACAATCAATCCGTTTAGAAAAATGCATAAAAAATTATTTTTCTCGGTTTCGGTGTCACGAAAATGTTGTACTAGAAGCAAGATTTTTCTTATTTTTGAGTCGTGACTTTAAAAGTAGAGCGTTTTCCTTTGGAAGATTTAAATCAGGCATCAAATTATTCAATTCTCCTTGAGTAAACTTTGTTTTTCGCTATTTATTTTATGACTTTTTTATGAGTTATCAATTATACTACAGCTTGATTCATTGACAGCAATGATAAATTTAATAGTGTATGAGGAAATAGTACAGACAAAAAAAAAACAGGACTGTTAAGCAGAGGTGTAAAAGCTAAAATAGTTCTAGGGCTCACAATTTTCTTGTTGGTTTTTATTATCGTAGCTTTTTTTTTTTTTTTTGTAGTTAAACGAGAGAATATTTTTTCTTAACTTATTGATTTATAAATCATTACTATTATAATAGTGGATCTAAGAAAAAACATATTTCACCCTATATGCTTAATACATATGTGTTTTTTATTATTTAGTTTTAATTTTCTAGCTTTATAATAGTATATGCTTGTTATACCTAACTGGTAGAATCTAATTATAATGCGCAGAATTTTTCACGAAAAATGCGACAATTTAAATTTTAACTGTTGATATATTAGTTATAGATGAATTAAAAATAAAAACTCTGAAAATAAACTTAGATATTATCGCTACAAATGAAATAGTGTTATTGTACATTTGATGTGACTTTGCAGTTAATAAAATGGTACGATTATGTACTTAGGCGAAAGTATCGTACAATTCTAATTACTACTAAAAAATAACCGATCTATTTGGACGAAGTTTATTATAGATTCTTAAGTACATATTGCTGTGTAAATTCCAGCTATTAATGTTAAATTGTTTGGTTTCAGGTACCCGTAGATTGAAATAATTCGCAATATGAAGTTCTACAATGTCGAGAGGTCACTAGGGATGGTGACTATGTAGATAAGTCTATGAAGAGAATAGTAAATAAAAATTAAGCTCTCACCTCGATTATTTTTTAATTTAAACTTTACGGTATTGCGGGTTACTTCAATTTACAGCTTCCTGAAACCAAACAAATCGGCATCCATACTGTAATTTATTAAATTAAGCAGTTAAGGGTCAATTAATATGCAGAATTAATTTTATCCAGATATCTGTTGGTTATTTTATACTAATAATTAAAACTTGACTATACCGCCTAGTATTTAAGCGTTCCTGATCAAAAGAAATTTGTGCTGTACATTTAATGCCTCCATTTTTATTTAACAATTAGTTTCAAATCTAAATAATGATACCTTCATAATCATATACATTTATGAAGAACTATTATTTTTCTTCTAGTATTGTTATTATAACTTTTCAATCTACTAGAAAAGTGCTATCTTTTTTCAATTAAAGGTATCTTACTCGATTAAACCTTCCTTTTTTGAAAATAAAGCTTTTCAGGTATGTGAAATTAGAAATTTCCTTTTTTTTTTTCTTTCGTGCCGCCATAGACGTTTATAATCATTCGAAAATGTATTTATTGCAAATTTTGTATAAGTCCTAATGCTACATAGAAATACTAATTTTTATAAAATTTAATTCATTTTGTTGTTGTTGCTGAAAAGGAATATGTATGGGGAATGAGTATGTTGATAAAACCGTCAATTCTCCATAATTTCCTTTCAGAAGGTGTGCGGAATGCAAGCAACTTTTCTGTTGTTCCGGAGAGCTGTTGCATTAACATTTCACTTTAGCCATTAGATTAATTACTTCCATTAAATTAATTAGCGACACCGACAACGTAAAAGAAACTTCAAATGTTGGAGCTTTTAAATAATCCTTATTTTAATGTAAACGGAAACATCTCCAATCATTACAACAGTAGACCGATTTTCAAATTTATAGAACAACACATAATAATAATAATGTTTTGTTGCCAATCGCACAGGAGCAAATCTCTTTCATAATCGTTTAAGCAAACGATTTTTTCGTAATATTTACTCTTGTCCTTTTTGAGAGGCAAAGAACCACTCATTTATCTTAAACTTAACATTTACATATTTAAAACTTAAGTGAGTGGAGAAAAGATCGTCTGCTCCTTTTCTTCAATTCTCCTTACAACTCCGCAGTCAAAATGACATCAAAAAACGACGTGGGAAGCCGCCACATATGTTTTTATTGACAGTTATACGTTTCTCGTAACAATTATTACACGACGCCGCTATAGCCCAGCGATTAAGATCAGGATCTTTGTGGGTTCAAATCATTATCACCCATCCATTATCGTGCTGAATAATGAGAATTGCTGCACGCTTCAACATCTGGTGTTAAAGGACAGGACTCAAACTAGGAGCGCATTTTTAGATGAAATTTTTTTTACAAAATTAGTGTTCATGACGCTTTAACACGCGAATCCATTTATCACGTTCTCTTTTCTAAAATTCTAGAAGCATTATTCAAACACGCAACATATCTACTTCTTTAAACTTAAAAAACATTTGAATCATTCTATTGTACGAGACATAATGTAACACATAATACAGGGGAAAATTGATTGATTCACAAACAGAAATGTTGGGATTAATAAAATTCGATAGTTTCCTTAAATGAATGAAATCAAAATTGCTTGATAGTATGGAATTTTTCTATCCAAAAAAATATTTCAAACTTGAGTTTTGTTCTTTGATATAGAATCATAATCGTCCTTAAATCGAAATGGACCTCAAAGTCATTCCTTAGTGTAGTGTAGAAATAGAAAGAATGAAACATCAGCTCAAGCGTCATCCTCATCACTTGACCATGGTTCAAATTAGTGAGGCTCATCGCCTAAAATTTTCGTGTGGCCTTAGAGAAATTTTAATGCGTGTAACTATTGAAACAATTAATGAAATACAACAATTATTAGGTATTACTAATTAGTTTCTAGTGTAATTGAAGAATTAGTGAAATAATACGAAACACAAAGAAAATTATAATGTGTGAACCAATGATTAAGCAAATAGAGAAATTTTCAAGAATTTACGTGACAATGAAATCTTACCATTGGTTAAATGATTAGGTGAGAATTGTACCGTTAGTTATTCTCAACTTAATTTTATGGCCGCGGTAGCCTAGGGGTCATGGTTTCGGATTCGTGGACGGTGGTTTTCTTTCAGTCGCAGGTTCGAGCCTTGGCCGCTAAAAGACCCTTCATGTAGCCGGGGCTGTTGCACGTTAAATCTGTAAGAGCCCAAAGTCCTCCCTTGGCGTTGTGTGGAAGTTAAGAGAGGGGGTGCCAGCTCAGGTGTCGTCCCCGTCACTTGACCAAAGTTCAAAATTCCAAGGTCCGTCGCCAATAGCCCTCGTGTTGCTTCTAGTGCGACGTTAATAAAAACTAAACTGAACTCTCAACTTAATTTCTATAATATTTTATGGCGCATCTCTGTTCAAATGAAGGAAATAGTTGCATCTTTAGAAAGATATTTTTTCAGTATTTTATTTACATCGTTCTGGAAATACACCAGTGTTAATTGACATCAATTTAGTATTAATCTTGAAAACAGTATCGAATAATTATAGGAAGAAAACCATTGCTTCTTAAATTTAAAAAAAAAAAAAAAAAAACTATTTGCTTACATTTTCTTTTAAAAGAGGTTAGCATTTATTTTTAAAGTTACTTACGTATATAATCATTAATGGCACAAATAACGTATACAACGTAAACAATACAAGGATTTCATGTTATGAACCACAGAAAGAGAGATAACTTTGAGTTTTTTTCCCTTCCATTTTTCAAAAATCAAGTTTTACACTTTTATTGTTGTTAATAATAATGTGAAATAAATAAAATTGTTTTAGGCTAACTGAATTTTGTTACATAATATTTTCAAAATAAACATTTATCATACTATACCTTTTTACAATAAGATGACGAAAAGCTTTTAATGTACTCTTATCTTTTAATCATGTGTGTGTGTGTTCAATGTTGTAACAGGATTTAGATACTGTTAAGCTGGGTTATTTTAGAATTATAAGCATAACTATAACTATCAATAAAATATACTACTAAAAATTGTTATATACTTGTATACATACTTGGAAGTCCTGTCAATAAATCATTGCATGACATGATTGAAAATTCAAGATACTTTTCTTATCTTTATTTATTCTTGAGTAATATCAGACATAATAAAATTACAATTTTACTGAATGTATTCAGAGAGAATAGACACAATAAAAATCAGATATCATTCTTATTCGAGCCTGTAGTTTTGATATACATTTTGTGAATTTGTCAATAGATCCAAATATATAATAAAAAAAACGTAAGAAAACTTATAATAAATAAGTTTATTAGGCAGTGTGATTTTTCCGTTGGAAATATAATTTTATTAAAACGTGGGGAAAATTCTGAAAACGTTTTAGAGCAATTTATATCCAATTCTGTGAATATAATATGTTTGTCTACATCATCAAATCTAGAGTTTGATTAAATTGAAATTAAATTAAATTATCACTCTTTTCGTATTTAAATTCTTCTATTGTTCAATGATAAAATTATTATTATTTCATAACTTTTATTTACCATCAGAGTATTCAATGTGTTTTAAAACGACGTTTTACTAGATCGTGTGATTGCAAGAATATATATATATAAGTAACCGTGTGTTATTATAGTTATTTTTTTTAAAAAATTGAAAATTGTCTCTCAAATTTTTAATATTCTATTTCTTGCAGTGAATTGAAATTTACATAATATTGCTGATATAATTGTATTAGTTATTCATTACATATTTGTTATTTAGGTGTACGAGGCATTAAATTAGTTTTATTATTTAGATAATGTAAATTTTCACTGAATTTATTTAAAAAAAGTCTATATTTAAGAAATAAAAAAACATAAGGAGATTACTTTTTTTCTTCTGTTTTATAACCTTAAACTCCTTTTCCCCCCGTATTATACCACAAATCTCAAATTATGTTTCATATTCTCTTAAAAATATTTTAGAAGGAAAGATGAATAGTTATAAAAAAAACAGTTTGTGAGAATACTCTGCTGTACATGCGATTCTAAGATAGTGAACGTGGCTTGATTAAATTATTTTGAAATTTTCTTAAAGAAAATTATTCTTTGCTTATATGATCTCATTTAGATTACAAGAATTGATATAACACCAGTATCCTAGAATTTCAATTCTAAGTTAATCGAATAGTCATATATCCACACTTCTTTTATAAAAGTAACTTCGATGGCTTTAGAAATATTGAATTTAAAACACTTTGTGCTTAAATCGTGTTAGTAATGGCACAAAAAGGAAACATTCAATCAATCAATATCGAATATATTAACGTTAACACGAGATGGAAACATATTCATCGGGGACAGCTGCGGACGCAACGCATGTCCACTCATTCCGGTAACTCGGTGAAAAGTACCAGTAAATTTTCCTTGTTATTTTCTCCAAGGAAGTTAAATTAAGGATTATACAGATCATATGGTAATAGATGTAAGGATCTTTAGGTATTTTAACATGGAATCTGAATGTCTGGTAAGGAATACCCTATTAGTTCGGAGCGTGGGAAAAATGATCTTAGCATTTTTGGAAATCGCGTGATCACATAAATTAAAAGATTTGAAGGGATAGGGTGACGAAATAATGATGAACTTAGTATTATGGTAGTTAAAATGTAGGGTAAATTAAGAAATTAATTAAATTTAAGGGACTTGGGAATATATATATATATAATGGCTACCATGAAGAGTGTAAAAGAAATATTTTTATCACATTAAATCTTGACTATATGTCCTAATATAAGATTGTCATTAATCTTGATTAAGAGTGCATTATTTATGTCAAATGATATTTTTTTTCCTTTTATTTGAGGTATATACGATTAAAAATTTATTTGTTGTATATTAAATTGTATAAAAATGTCAATAAGGATCAATAAAATAAGAATGCTTCGTGTACGCCTGATGTTTAAAATTAAATATATTACAAATATAAAAAATGCATGAAAGAGCTTAATGTTACAGAATAATTCAAAACTTTAATATTATATTTTAGAAACTTTTTACTCTTATTTCTTTAATTGGGCTGTGAAAAGGTACAATTTTTAAAAAATATAATACTGTAATTATAAGTAGTTTAAAATTAGTTTATTTTATATCCCGGAATGTGTATTTTATGTGTGAAATTTATTTTGTGTGAAATTTATTTTTTATATTAATTCATGTTATCGAATTTAAAACAATTTTTTATGTAATAACGACTGTAATGTGATCTATATAAATTATAGCTTGTAGTTAAAATTGTTTAAAATTCACATGGAATATTTTCTTTTCTGATGCGAGTCTATCTAAAAATAAGAGTGTTTACATCTTATTTTTTAAGGTTGCAGTAGTATACAAAGTAATTCAAATTGTATTACGAATAGAAATTTCATATATTTCAAAATATCTGATTCACATAGTGTCAAATGTTTTTAAATACAGCATATTAAATGTTCCGAGGTTATTAAGATTGCTTTGAGCAATAAAATATGTACGAGTATTTTTCTGAAAATTGTATAAGAATATTTTAAGATACTTTGGGTTCTACTACCTTAGCTTTTGCATTCTAAGTAATCTGATCTCAGGTATTGAGCTTTCATACGTTCAAAAAAAAACTTTATACAATCCAACAAGTAGCCGAAGAAATAATTCGGAATCTATCATTTAGAGGAAATCAATCTTGTGGTTACCTTGAAGGATAATCGAAATCACAAAAGGTGCAACAAGAACAAAATCGGTGATGTAATGTATGCAAGACGCGTGACTAATTCATATGCGTATAATGCAAAAAATATGAATTCAAGCAACAAAGAAATTATTTGCTTGATTGTCAGAGAAGATTACAATGGCACTTTGATTTCCAACAAATTGCATCAAAAAATTCCGCGTCACTTCTGTGTTTGCATTCTTTATTTTAAAGATAATCATAAATACAATCTCAGGAATTGATTTCAATAGTAAATGCAAAAACAAGTGTATTCTCATACAAGTAAAATTCAAACTTTTTTCCCGAAAATAATGTTCTAAAGAAAAATAACAAAGGGTAATAAATAATTTTATTGATTTATGTTTTTTTTTTTTTCATTTTCTGAAAATAGAATAAAATTGTTTTTAACAATAAAAGAAGATGGTTCAACAAAGCATATCTTTTGCATATATATTACATCAGAATTTTTTTCTTAAGCTAGTTTTGTTATATTAATTTGCCACTTTGAAATGCAAATATTGTTTATCTTCATTTTTTATTCAAATTTTTACGGAGGAATTATTTATAGTATATTTCTTTTGTCGGAAATGACTTTTTTAAATCAATGCGAGTATACGATTGAGCTGAAATTCACTCAATATTGATATTTTATGAAGCATTTGATCCATCCATTGTTTTTACAACTCTTTAAAGGGTATATAAAGTGCTTTATAAAAGATAAGCACACATTTATTGATTGATCTTCAATTAATTAAAATAAATATTTTCTAAGAAATTTCAAGTATAATTTTTTATTGTTTTTCAAATCTACAAAAATAATTAACATTTTTTTTAAAAGAAACGATTTTTTGAATTAACGTTGCTCTAGAATATTACAATGAATAACTGGTAACGTGTATCGAAATTTAAGTCTACTATCAAGTGACGAGGGCAACACCCGAATTACACAGTATTTAGCTTCCCTAATATCAATACCTCGCGATTATTTTGAACCTTCAATATTCTAACCAACGAACTGCGGTAAAATGTAGTTTCAAACTTGCGACCTCCTGCACAAGACAGTTGCTTTACTAGCCAAGCACAGCGAAAAAAAAGTGAAAAGAGGTGACGGTTAGGTCATGATATTGGCTTTAATTAATCATCATCGATTTGAATTAACATCATTCTAGATCAATAATGGAGCTATGGGTGACGATTCTCGAAATTTTGAACTATTTTCAAGTGTCAAGTATGATACCTGGTCTCCTGAATTAAAACTTTATTCTTCTACGTCTATGTTATGTAAGGACTATGATATTCAGTATATATTTGCAAGCGTCAGTCAATATTATTATTTTTAAGTCAGTTCTTATTAATTTTCATGTAGGAAGGCTTATGCATGTTAAATCTATCGGGGCTTTAAGTCCTTATGTTATCATGGTGAGGTAGGGGACGCCAGCTCAAATAATCCTTGTGTTGCTCTTAAATATGACATTAATAAATCACCAATCAATAACTATTTCGCATCACTTTCTTTGATGGAATTAGGGTTTGAACCCGTGACTCGGCTTGAGCATCGCTGCCATAAACCTTACTTCTTCAACCGCTTTGCTGCCGCAGTCTCTCATGGAAAAACTGTATGCAAGAGACGGAAGCGAAATAAAGGGACTGGTTATTGAAAATCTACATTTTTAAATATTGTAAAAGTATCCAAAGAGCTTAAATATTTTTAAAACTGTTTGCTGAAACTTAAGTAATATTAAGAAAGCTGGGCTTAGGTTCCGAAGTGCTGAAAAGAAAAGTAAGTAGAACCACGGGAGTCCCGATTCTATCAAAAATCGTCATATGAAATAATGAGGCGGCTGCAATCAAATTTAACTTCTCTTAAAAGTCCTCTCGAAGTGTTGTGTGACAGTTAGGAAAGTGATGTACTAACTTAGGTGTCATCCTCACCATCCAATCGAAGCTCGGAATTATGAGATGCGATGTCAATAACTTTTTTTTGTCTTTGAAATCACATCAATTTAGCCAATGCGCGAGAGACCACAAACGTCATCAATAGAAGAAAGAAAATTTAGGTTTTGCTTAAAGTTTTGTTAAGTTAATTTTTTGTAATAATTTTTCTCCTTAAGACTCCCGGCTACCGGCCATTTTGATTTCGTGACTAAGGTTTTTACGGAATTACATTTCCTCCTTGATTTTTGAAAAATTTGAAAATATTTTTAGACCGGAAAACCCACAAACGAATAATTAAAATAGATGTAAAAATATTTTTAAAAGTTGGAGGGAAAATGTAATTATGCAGAAATCTTCGTTATCTTCTGTTCATTCAAATGCATTTTCTTGCATTCAAATAAGTAAAACGGCAAAGGTTTAAGGGCAGTAGTAGAATAACCATAGGATTAGTATTACGTTCGTGAAAGTAATATGGCCAGTAGACGGGAGCTTTAAGTCTCCAAAACAGGAAAGAGAATTTAACTGAAGATTCAGGTAGTGCTAAGAAAGTTTTTTGATATATATCTGATGTACCTTTTGTCTATACTTCTGTGAAGTCATTTTTAAGCAATTCTCTCTAATTAATATGGGACATATTTAAAGGAAGACTCTAATTTACAGAAAATATTAAAAGTTCAACATACAAAATATCAATGTACTAAATTTACTTGTATTATTTTTATTTAATTTACTACTGATTATGAAGTTTATCAGAAAGGAAATTTTTATTTATCTTTAAAAAATAAATAAATATTAATTTTCGTTTAGCTGTTCAAGGATTATCCTAATGTTGATAAAAGAAATGGACACATTACTCTGAATGACATTGAAATTAACCTGAAATATTTTTAAATATTTAGCTTAAATTTTTTTAAAAAAATGAAAAAATAATTAGTAAGAATATGAGGGAAAAAAATAGTTAGACATCCATTCTTCTGGAAAGAAAAATATTTATCGTTCACTCGGTAAAATAATACAAACTTATGTTTGAAATTCCTAAGTTTCCTTACAACGAATATCTATTTTAGCTCAGTCGTTACTATTTATTGCTAAATAAAATTTACGACCAAATAGTGTAATATTATTATATTTTTCAGTTTTGAGTACTGGTTTTGTGAGAAAACGCAATATTTTTTAAGCTATCCCAAGCTTTACAGTTTGATACACTTTTGAGTTTCTAAAGTTATAACTTCAGGAATTTAAACAAACACTTAGATAACCTAACTCGCATCTATCAGAAAAATACAATTCAAAGAGAAAATCAAAAGCAAACGTCTCAAAGAAAGCAATTTATTTTGTTTTTTCAATGCTTATATTCTGTAAACTTTTCAGTTAAATGTAAATATATTTCTAATTTAATCATTTTTCTTTTTTTCCCCCCTTCTAATGAATGAAAACTTGATATGATTATGGAAATAGGCATACATATAACAAAACTTTCAAGTCCAAACTAGAATTCTTAATTCTTTTAATGTCATTTTTTTAAAAAATTTGGTTTTTAAAACTTTTGCTGAAAACTTTATCACAATATTGCTATAATAATGTAATATATTATCTATCATCTTAAGATAATATAATTTTATTTGCTGAAAATTAAAATTATGTGGTGGATACAGCATTTTGAATTTATATATATTATAGGTATAAAATATTTTGGCAATGATGTAGTACAAATATCTTATAAGCCATTTCGTAATCTCTGATCTGAATATCGTAAAAATGAAAATATATGAAACATACACATAAGTTATTAATATTACATTTGAAATTTGTATCTTCAAAAGTATTAATATATAAATAGCATTATTTATAACGCATTGAAGAATATACTTAGTTTTTTTTTAATATAAATGCGATTTTTCTCTTTAACACTTCAGGATCTAAATGAACACTTAGGATATTTGGTACTGCAATCTACTGAACATTTTCAAAAATGGCTAAGTATAGCGCTTTTGTACAAGATTGTTTGCTCTTAATGAGGCTTTTGAATGTATTAAGGAAAAGTACTTACGTTTTTCGAAGAGATCAATGAGATAGTAATAATCTCTGTCAAATATCCACCTGCAGTTGCGGAAGTGGTTATTATACCTGAGATACGACGACTCTTGGTAAGTAGTGTAACACACCTCCCACAGTCCTACTCTGTGAAATCTTTGGTATGGTAACAATCCATCAGACTGAAGCCAGTAGGGTGTAGAGAAGGCTATCGCTACAAGTACAAAAGCCACCAAGAAACAGATACGTGCTCCTACTCTAGCACAACCCATGATGATTCTTTTTTGAAGATTCCAAAAAACCAATAAGTTTCGAATTAAAAGTTCAAAATAGATTGTAATTATTCCCGCGTTCTGTGAAAAATCGCGTTTCCAGAAAATTTTTACAAGTCCTTGTCTTCTCTCTCGAATATTTTGAAAGGCAGTTAAGGCTTAAAAAAATATTCCGCTCTTCTCTTGAAATCAAAGATAGCAAGTACTGATTTAAAAATTCCGAGTGGCTCTAATTATTCACTGCAACTTCAGCCTCTGGATAGACTTTTCTTTTATATTAAACTTCGCAAGCTGCTCTTGTGCCCTCTACCGAATCTTATCCAAAACTAATGAAAGATTGTAGAAGCTCAAGAGTGTCTTTCTCTTCCTGTTGAAATCGAAGGCAATGTCACCACCGATCAAGATCGCACCATCTTCGCCAGAATTAGCAATCAAATCCCGATAATACGGAACGTCGATCCGAACCGCCAGTGCTCTTTGACGTGAAACGGTAATGAAAGTTCTTCCAGGGTGGGTCCACAACCTGATAATAAGTTGCGTCAATGTCCATGCGGAGAGAATTAAGTTGCGAAAACTGTTTCCTTTCGGTCGGCTGATTTGCAAAACGTCAGAAGGCAATTCATTCCGCGAAGTCACCTTAGCAGCGGAAGTCAGGCCCTTTAATGACATTCAAGTATTTGTCTTCGCTTGGCACCAAATCTCGCAAGTTTGACCCATTGTTCTTTCGCTTTGGGAAGTGCATGCGAAAAGTATTTGGGAGGGAGGGGAATGTAATCAACGGCGAATTAGGAACGACCTACAGATATTCTCAGAAGTGTGCCATTTTTCGTATCGAACGATAACGAGTTTGAATACAGAAATGTCGAGAAGAATATTATGAATGTGAAAAATTCATTCACCTTGAGCGGTTTAGCCTTTCAGTGTAAATTAGCGCCTGTTTACGAATCTTAGATTTGTAACAACAAAGGCTCGGCTTATGAGTAGAAGTAAAAACATTTGCGAATTGTTTATTTCTCCTTTGTCACGGTTTGGTGATCGCGTACTCGCGGCATCATTCGTTAATGATTGTCTGCTATGACGATGCGTTAATGATCCTCGTAAAATGTAATAATTCTCTTTGTCATATATCGGTGAGATGTTTAAAGCGAAGAGGAAGATGAGTCGACAGAATGAAGAAGCGGTTTTCTATCGTCATGCTCCATTTCCTTATACAACTTGGACAAATAATAAAGTTATACATAATAAGAATTTCTATTACATTATCTGCCAGAGCAATGGCTTTTAAACTATGGTGCATGGGGATTCAGCAAGAACTATTTAAAAAGCAGAATAGGTACCCTCAGTAAAAAATTTTCTTAAAAAATATATTCTGAAGAACTCGCATTATAACTCAGTAAATAAATGAGGTTAGTCCAACGATTCATCTAATGAATGTTTACAATTAATAGGTAGTAACAAAAGACAATTTCTCTTAAATTTTAAAATCCTTTGCATACGTTATAGAACAGATTTTCGATATCATGGTTCGTTAAGAGTGCTGTTTTTAAATTTAATTTTTTTAATGATATTAAGAGAGAGCGTTTCAGTATTGAGAAAAAAATAAATTTGCAATAAAATTTTTTGAATCCATCTCTGAGGAATGGATTGTTTATGAATGTCGTTATTTTGAACTTTGGTCGAGTGACGAGAACGACAATTGAATTGGCACCTCCCTCTCCAAACTTCCACACTAAAGACGCGTCGTGCAGCGGAGATGATGCACGTTAAATCTGTCGAGGTTCCTATACCACCGGTTGGCGTGGTGTGAAAGTTCGGAGAGGAAGCTTCCAGCTCTTGTGTCATTCGACTGAGGTTCAAAATTACGTGGTCCGTCGCCAATAGCCTTCGTGTTGCTTTTCAGTGCGACGTAAATAAACAATCACAATCCAAAAAAAAAAAAAAAAGCATATCAGAACTTGACATAATTAAAATTATCATTTAAGAAACACTGTGTTTTGAAGATACATCAGAATTTTACTCGTGCTGAATTGTGGTTATAATGAATATATAATCATAATCAGGAGGCTGGGCCTACGAGAGAAAGGCTGACACTTGTGTAAAGGAATTCGTTTCGTTTCGCAGATGTACGAAGTTTAAATATTTCGACTGCTCTGAAGAATGCAATGAAAAGTCTGTGAATAAAAATAGGCCCATGAAAAAAGTTTTGAAAATTTTAAATATCTACTGAGAATAAGAATTTTTACCGAATATTTTAACAAAAATATATTCGCAACTCGTGTAATGGAAATGATTAAAAAAACTTGATAATATCTTTTTTTTTTCAAACAAAATTGAGCCACATGCAATGAGTCAAAGTAAAACCGGCACACAATGCTTTTTCTATCCAGTTTGAGATTTTAAAACTAACTAAAAGCACTAAATCTGGATACAGTTTTCTGTAAAATTTCAAATAAATCTCTTTATAAATTGTTTTACAAAAATATTTCTTTAAGTTTTACACAGTATACTTATATAGATGAATACGAAAAAAAAGAGAGAATTCAAAATAAAACTCGCACACTGAACAAAGTTTTATTTTTGGAAAACATAAGAATACCATACTTTTATTATAGTACAGTGCGTGTAAAAATATTTGTATTTCGATAATCATAATCTAAAGAAGCCCTGCTGCCAAAAGTTGCATGGTTAAATTACACCATAAGTCATTAGATCGAATACAATTTACCATTTTAGTGTACTATTTTAATAAAAAATTACTTATAAAAACATAAAATTTGACTAACATAGCTAACATAATTATAAATCCTGTGATGTTGACAGTATTTGCACAATGCACATGTTTAACCAGCATTTTATAATCAATACCTTTTACGATATCCTTTAGCTTGGATAATTGCTTTGAGCCTTTTTGGAATGGATTTAATCAAATTTGATGTCACTGAACTAGAAATATTTTCCTACTCTTGTTTAAGAGTGTTTATCAGGTCATATTTATTGAAAATCGGTCTGGTATGATCATTCTGTTCCAAGAACTTTCCATAAATGTTGAATGGGATTGATTCTGGTAACAGAGGAGGAAGGGGGAGGAATTCATAAATTTAGTAGTATCATATAAGAATCTTAGCTTCGTATTTAAAACTGTATTATTTGGAGCATAGTCATGCATAAAAATATAATGAGCATGAAGACAAGTTTTTATCACACTGGACTATAAATTATTTTCAAAATGTTTATATAAATTTGGTGATCCATTATTCCGTTTAATGGGACTAAATTGCCGACACCCGAAGCACCATACAACCTCAAATTGGAAATAAATTCCTTGAATGCATTTCTGTGGTTTGTTTTCTTCCACGTCGCACTAGTCTAACCGATCCAAACCGTTCAACTTACTTTTGTCCGAAAAAAAAGTTTCCTACCAGAACTTTGGGCTTTCGTTTACGTATTTTACAACGAAGCATAATCGTAACATCCGATTTTTCTCATTCATAAAGAATTTTATTCGTGTAATACGCCCGATGTGGAACCTTTATTGTCTACAATACATTTCGACTTGCTATTCCTCTGCTAAAGCAGAGCACATGCTTTCGAATTTTTCTTCAACGACCACTCGGAAATCGCTTGTCGACAGAGGTAAATATAGATGATTGACCCAGGAGAGGAACGTTATGTAGCTATAAACCGTTGAAGAATTGACTGTATAGTAGAGTGAGGTCTACCAACTAATAAAGGAATTTCATTATATGTTTTACCGTATTTACGAAGCCTTATGATCAATTTTCTCTTAGTATAAAGGTTTCTTAAGACTTACGATCCATATCGAAAATTCTGCATTGTCTATCATAGTTAAATTCCACCATATCATCGTATACAAGCCTCAAGATGAGTGATGTCACTTATCGACAAGAGAGGAACTCAATGATTCAATCACAAAACACTTACAAAAATGTACATTTGTTTCAATACGTATAATTTTTATACACCTCAATATTACTAAGCGTTGGTTTTCTGTATATTTAAAAATAATTTAATAATTATTCAAATTACCCCTCATCAATATTTGTTAAACTTTGTTTCATTTATGTTAGCTTTTGAATTAATTTTATTCTAATTAGCAAATTAAAATCACAATTTCTTTCGAAAAATCTATTTCTTATGAATACTTCCTACACACATTGTGTGACTTTGGACATAGGCGATTTTCTTTCCACCTACCTTGGAACATTTTGGGATTTGAGTTGCATAAAATTCCAGCTCCTTTCCAACCAAATGAAACGTTATTACGCAAATTAGAAGATAAAATATGTGAGGAATTCAGTTAAAGATAGTGAGATGTATAAGTAAAATAGAATTAATAGAAATTGTGGCAAGACGTTTATAAGTCAATAGGAGTGAAGTCGGTAGGTGTTGGTAAGCTAATTGGAGTGAACTGTTGTATTTGATCGTTTGTAGTTAAAATTTGTTAAAAGCGAGACCTGGTTAGAGTAAGTAGTAACAGGAATCGAGCCCACTATATTCGAAAAGTGCCTCACTCGAAGCGAGTGAATTGGTAAATTAGAACTTTATTGTTTAATTCTAATCTAGGATTCAGGCACGTTGAGAGTTATTTGAAAAAGACAGTGATCTGCATAATCTGTGCAGAAACCTAATGTATTGTGTTTGTTCCTTTTCAATAAGATTTGAATCTTGTTTACTATTTAATTAAACTTTACGATGTCTATAGTTATAAGTAACGAGAGAAAGGCTTATTTCTTGTATATATGCTTGCATTTGTCGTATTTTGTTTTACTCCGATAGAAATACCATTGCAGAAATACCATTACATAGAAATACCATTGTCAATTATACTTAATCGTAATCCGATTGTGAAAGAAGTTTTTTTTTTCTTCTTAAGATACAAGTATTTCGAATAGTTTTTCAGGATGTGCACTCTTATTTAATGATGTTTTTGTATTGAGAGCTAGTTTAGAGCATTTATTGAAGGAATTTCTCATTTAGAGAAATTCATAAAATTAAATAATCCATGAAAATTAAATTTGTTTCGTTTGCTTACCTTGGATTTCTTCTGCGATCCTTGCCCATCGTTATATCTGTTAATGACACTCTGAACTGTGGAATGACTATATTCTCGATTTTACACGGATATTTCCCTAATTTGAAATGATGAATGATTAGCTCTTGTTCACATTCACTAGTGTTGCCACGCTGGCTTTCTATGACGAAAAATTCTAACTTCTCGCCTACTTTCAATAGAAGTAAAACCTAGTATCATCGTGACTAAGTATTTTTAATACAAGATTTGTGTGACTTGCCTCTATTCACTGCGAGACTACTCTACGTTTGAGTTTAACTTTGACATTCAAATTGACAGTTTTTAAAATGCAATATAATATCTAAATAATTGTTATAAATAATTATAACTTTTATTCACCATATATTGACTATGAGTTTTAGTGAAGAATTTTCTTAAAAAATTTTCGTGTTGTGAAACAGTTCCTCAAATTTATGCAAATTTTTCAAGTAGATGAAAATGTACGAGTTTTGAAATTTCATTTCCAGGCGAACATTTCAATAATTTTTGTTTCTTTTGCTTTAGATTTTAAATTGAATTTATTATTTTATATTGAATGAAATGTCGGATTCAAAATACTTTGCGAGTTGAAAAATACATACCACCAATTTAAATTTTTATTTTTTGATTTTTTGTTAAATTTTTAAAGTTTGAATGTGTTTGATTAACTTCGAATTTCTCTTGAAGTTTATTTAAATAAATATAAATTTTCTGCGAAATTCCCATTTCGTTTTTTTTTTTTTTTGTTCCGTTCTTGCATATTATTCTTAAGTAATTAATATGTTCATTTAACTTACTTGATTTATTGATTGATAGTTTATTTTTGGGGGATATAGGGCAACATGGACTTTTATCCCCTTATTTGACTTAATTATATTGTAGAAAATATTTCTTTCGAATATTTTTCAAACAGAAAACGCAGAGAATTCTAAAAAAAATTACTTTTTCGTATATTTGAAACTATATAAATTCCTCTCTCTATTTGAAATTGTGTGATTCTACTCTGAAAATCAGCTGACCTATTTAAAATTAATTTAATATATAATTTGAAGTAATTTTAAGGGCTTGAAAAATAATGTAAACGTGCTATATGATTTTATTTATAATATATGACAGGAGGTTTTTCAAACAATGAAAATACCACGAGTGTGTTTAAAGCATCTTTTGAATGTTAAGTAACCGAAAAATACACTAGAAAAAAATTTAAAAGAAAAAAAAAATAGTAAAGTAATTTGCAATAATTTTCAATTGAAATAGATAAATTTGACCTGACTTGCACATTGTACCTTTACGAAAATATTCAACATCGTTAGATTTTAGTGAAAAATTTAAAGGGGTCTCAGAACCCTTAAACTTCAAAATCTTTAGTTTCTTTTTAAAAAAAATATGTTAGAGACCCATTTTTTCTCAAAACAAAAAAAAATTTAGCTTGCGCACAAGATTTCTCAGAAACTATAAATTATAATGATTTGAAATTTCATACACATGTCTAAAATAAATTTCTTAATGGCTTATATTTTTTTAAGACAAATTATGGGCAAAAAAAATTTTATATTCATTTTAAATTGATTTTTTTAGTTTCATAATTTTCTAAATTAATGTATTAATTTGTTTTATTTCTTGTAATTTTTTTAAAAAGTATATATAACTTCAATATTGAATTTTTTTTATTTAAATATTGTCACTTTTGTTAATTTTGATCTAATTTGCGCTTCAGAACTCTGCGCGCAGTAAAGCATTGATTTTCGTAATTTTGAAAAATTGTCTAGATTTTTTTTTATTTCATTACAACTTTTTAAAGTTTTTTTTTTTTTTTTTTAAAGTTACATGTAAATATGAAAAATATTTATGAATATTATGGAGTAAAAGTATCAAATCTCTCTCTCTCTCTCTCTCTGTTTTGTTTCATCGGTAAGTTATATTGTTTTGCGAAAAGCTGAGTTTTTTCTGATACCCCTTAAGAGAGAGAGGAATAATTTTGAACTTTAGAGTTGACTAATTCATTAAAGAGAAAAAATTAATCCAGAAAAACACAAATATAGTTTGAAATTTCTACATCATAATTTCCTTATAATAAGGGTCGATAATTGGAGAAAAGTTCAATAAAGCTTAATAAACCTATGTTTTTTATGCATAGAGCTAAAAATTAATTCAATTTAATTACATTACAGATAAGTTATCTCTTATGAATAAACACATATTTCTCTGACTGCTATAAGAATCGCATTCTCATTTTATAATTTTTGGGATTTAAACATTTTTTTTTTTAATATTCCACACACACACAACTCGTTATTTTATGTGACACAGTCGTAAATGACCATACTTTGTAGAAAACTGCTTGTACTCTGTTAAATCAATAATGAATGTTCACTTTAAAGTATAGTTTTTATGTTACTGACCAATTTTTTGTTACTGTTTCAGTGTGGTTCGAACCGACGGATCTCAGTCGAGCGTTCCGACCTTTCCAGGCTTCACCCAAGTGGCGCTCAGCTTTAGCGTACGCGTCACCGAACCTTAACGAACTCCGCGTCATGCATAACATAGTTTTTGGAAAAGATTATCAACTATCTGCAGGTGCGTCTTACTTTTGTCGTTTCGATCCTCCATGCGTTTCAGTTAGCTAGAAAAGTGCAACGACTTTATAATAAAAAGAAATGCCCCTCTTAAGATTTAAATCTATGTTGGAAATCACAGAAACGAAACATTTGATATAAATCAACCAAAGTAGGCTTTCCAATTAATTTTTCAAACCACTTAATGCATTAAGATCTCTTCATGGAAATAAATTACAATTAGGTTTAATATCGTAGAAGGTTTTCTAATTTAATTTTGTCAACTTCTTAGATTGCGTTAACACCATTACTTAGAAATTTCAAGGTGGTTTGATTTAGTTATACTCACTTTTCGTGAAGATACGGGTTCTTAAACTTTTTTTTCCCCGTAAACCTCTCTGCCAGTAACTACTTTCCTTCGTGGAAGGAAAGTAGTTACTGGTTACCGCGCTACTTTCCTTCGTGGATATGGGTGATGTGCATATGTGCAGAATTCTATTTGGAAAGACGATCAATGTAATAAAAAATGATACAGTTCATATTTTCTTATTTCTTAATACTTTATAAAAATACTCAAACAATAGTTCAACTTCTGAATAATAAAAAAGAAATGAGAAATTTCAATACTTCTTCTTTAAAACCATATCATGTGACGCGGTTTTTTTTTTTTTTTTTTTTTTTGCAACAGGAGCTGTTGGTTGTTTATAAACGTTACAATTTAGGAGCAATATGACGACTTTTGGCAACTTACTTCCTAGTTTTTAAGCGAGGTCAAATGACAAGGACGATACTTGAACTGACACGCCACTCTTCCCCTTGGTCATTGGTTTGGTTTGATTTCCTTATAAGCGAAAATTATTTTTAAAATCGTCGCTCGTCTCTGTAACAACGATTTCTTACCATTTGGAAAGAGAGAAAAAAATACTTGGTATGGTTTTAATGAAAAGTACCAAATTTTAATTAAAATTTCTCTTTTAAAGTCCTATGATTGTGTGAATATTGTTGTGGATTAATTTGAATTTTTTAAAAAAAAATATTAAACTGCGGTATAATACTCTTTAAGACAAACACGACTATTAATTTTGGAAATCATTGCAAACTCTTGTTACAGAAGGAACCGCCATGGTAGTCGAGCTCGCGGCCGACATTCTTTCCGTCCAATCCTGATTCTTCTAAAGATCCGTAGAGTACGAGGCTGATACAAGTTAAATCTGCCGAATTGCTAAGTTCTACCGTGACGTGGAGATTTACCGTGTAGAGGGGCTGATGCACATAAAATCTGTCGAAGTCCCAAACCCTTCCGTAGCGTGGTGTGGAAGTTAGGAGAGAGAGGTTCTAGATCACAGGTGTCATCCTCGTCACTTGAGCGAGGTTCAAAATTTAGAGGTCCTTTACTAAGATCCTCAGTGTGACAGTCATAAACAATCAATCAATCAAAATGCGTGACATGGAGTGGAAGTTTGGAAAAGGGGTTGCCAATTCGGGTGTTGTCCTCATCATTTGACCGAGTATTGTCGCCAATAACCATCGTATTGCTTCTATGTGCAACGTTAATAAACAGTGAACAGTCGATCCTTATCGGTGAAGAAAATGAAAGTTCTAATTAATTTTGATTGAAAATAAAGGTCACGAGATTGTTTTTTTCTATTTAAGTTCACGAACTGTAGCAAAAACTCCCAACGATGAAACAAGCTCTGAAATTAGTTTACGTACAGTTCCTTCTTCTTGCAGAAGGATTTTTAACCGACTGCTAAAAGAATGATTTACATGCGTTTAATTTACATAAATCATATAAAAACAGACTCTCTTATTAAAACTTATATAAGAACTCATAACACAGTATTAAATAATAGTTATGTGATTGAATTTAGTTTTAAATTTTGTTCTTTAAAACTGGTATTTTTAGACATTTCTTGAATTTCTCACTCCAACAACACAAATCAAATTTTGACTCAAATTTTTTGAGCTTGTATATAAACACTTGATATTCTTTTTTTGATTAAAGGCAAACAAAGTGACGAGATTGAAAAACAGATATTCCGAATATATATATATATATATATATATATATATATATATATATATATATATATTACGACATATTTTTGAAAATGAGTTCATTAGTGGAGAAAGCAGGTATGAGACATATATTGCATATATTTTATTTCAATCCAATAAAAAATTCAAGGGAAGTTTATTATGACGTATTTTTTAAAATTAAGTTCGCTACTGGTGAAAACAGACATAAAAAATATACGCAAAAGCATGATAAATTTTTGAAAAGTGGTCAGGTACTACATTTATAGGGTATAGGAAACAATAGCCCCTTGGGTGGCTAATATTGATCGAAATAATAAAATTTCTTAAAAAACTGAAAAGGCAACAAAAGAAAAGCGCTACAAAGATGGACACTAATATAAAGAAACCCATAAAAATGCAAATAAAATTACAAAAAGGCTGTGGACTACGGCGGGATTATACGTGTAATTATAGAATTCAAATAATCACATTTAGCTATTACTTTGTAATGAAAAAAGGTAAGTCACAAAAATTAAATGATCAATAAAACCGAATTTTGTATTCAAAAAAGAACATTATAATAATTCTATCTAAGAATAAGAAACAATTAATCAAGTCTCCCAAACATATCCCTCATTTGCTCGATAGGATTTAGATCAGGTGATTGTACAGGCCACAGCATGCATTGGATATTTTTCGTTTTAAGAGAATTGTAGACCAGGTTCGCACGATGACAAAGCCTGTTGTCATCCATAAATATGAAGTCAAGACTGACAGCACCTCATAACAACCTAACATAATGCTCAAGAGCACTTCATCGATGCATCTTTTAGCAATCATAGACCCCTTGTCAAACATATAGAGGTCTATTCGGCCTTCCAGCGTGATGCCTGCCCACACCAAAACTTCCCTTGACGAAATACGATTTTCCCACGTGAAAATCAGTTCAGTGTTCTCGCCTTATCGTTAGCCGATAAGTATCAGTGTTCAGACTAAAACAAGAATCATCACTGAACATCACATTGGCTCACAGTTTAAACTCCAGTACCGGAGTTCCAAACTCCAGTTTGCGCATGAAGACTTCGTCTGAAATGTTTTGCATAAAAAGTTTCACCTTCAACAGATAATTTTCAGAAATTGTTTCGAACATATTCACCCATATATGCTTATATTTTTTCACACTTAATGAATTTTGCTCAACTTTTGGACAGCAGTGTATATATATATATATAATTTACTTTTTTATTATTATTTTCATTTGCAAGGACCCGGAGACAATTTGGAACAAGTTTTGGACGAAAGTTTGAAATTAGGTGTGCCACTTCTTGATGGACAGCTACACACTCTGATAGTTACTCTTGGACCACACGGGGTTCTCCTTATCACAAACCTGCCTTCAGAAATACCTTTCCCCACGGGTCAAGAAACTGTTCCAAAAGTAAATATTTTACAGTAAATAAGATAGATACGATTTTATTTTTTGAATTTAATATTTATGTTGCTTTCTCATTATTGAAACAATATTATGGTGAAGTGAATCGCGAATTTCATGCCTGATTCATTGATTTGAGTCGTGGGTTCAAGCCCTGATACTAACAATAAGGAGGGTTGCTGCACGTTAGTGTACACTGTCCCTCTTACTCCACTGAAAGGAATGGAAGTCAGAGCAGTGTCTATGTTTAAAGTCCTCAAATGGCATGATATAGAAGCTATGAGAGTTGAAATACCAGCTGAAATGTTGTCCTCGTCTTTTGATTGAGGTTCAAAATTACCAAATTCATCCGCAAATTTTTCTGGCATCCATCCTAATAAACCTAACTTTTTCACTAGTCAAGCGATCATCAATATTTTTCAATTTGTTGATTAAAATTATTGAAAAAAATTTAGTAAATGCCAAACAAAAGTTGGTTAACATAACATAAAAGTCACTCAAATAAGCCCAATTTATTTAAATACGATTCATAATTTTAGTTAAAACTCAGCTCTAGAAATGTAACAAAGTACGTGTATTGGTTTTATTTCGCGGTTTTACTATATTCATGCAATTTCGGGTGAACATTTGGGCGAAATGGCTGGAAAAAAATATTTCCGAATTATTTTAGCCATAATTTTAAAAAAAAAAAATTTAAATAAAGAAAACAGAAGAATGGTATTTATTTATCAATTCTTTCATCTTATATAATCTTGAAATTTAGTCTGAAATATTAAGAAACTTTTGAAATTGGAAAATATTCGTAATTTCCTATTTTTCAATGAAGTGAAAAAAAGTTCCCTTGAATCATACAGTGGTGCTGACCGTCAGAGAATCGAAAGAAGGCATCGTGTTATCCACACTCTACGGTACATCCCTGTTATTTAACATTATTACAAAACCATCTACTTGAACGAATTTAACTAAAATGAAATATGTAGTTGTTGATTACATAATGCAGGGGTCGCCAAAGTGGTC
Organism: Nephila pilipes; assembly: GCA_019974015.1. Lineage (NCBI taxonomy): Eukaryota > Metazoa > Arthropoda > Arachnida > Araneae > Nephilidae > Nephila > Nephila pilipes. The sequence continues at coordinate 44,183 of BMAW01061727.1, forward strand.
TATATAGACCCCTAGGGGTCTATTTAACAACAGTAGGGGGTCTATCTGACCCAAGGGGTCGAATGGGGGTCTATTGGGACTCGAAGGAAAAACAGTTCTTAATACGCAAATCACACATATCTAACTGCGTACGTAAAAATTTAAAATATTTTTATAATTGACTTAATATTATATTCTTTATAGAAAATAAAATAATAAACCAGAAAACAATCTGATTTCTGTAGCTACTTTACTTACTGTTTCTGATTTATTAAATATTTAGACTAATATATAGTTTTATTTTAATTACCTGAAAATTACCTTTGTGGGGGTCTATGGAGATTTCGAAAAATTATATAGGGGGCGATGATCAAAAAAGTTTGGCGACCCCTGACATAATGGTATGATTGAAAGCAGTTTTTTTCTACATTTATTGAAAATGAATTATACTAAAACATTTTTCCAGGATAAAGTAAGAGCCCTTCATTACTCTGCTCCAAAGCCTGGGAAAATTGTAAGTGTTTCAGGAGCTGGCGATTGGTAAGTATATTTGAAATAATTTTCCTCTCTCTCACTCACATTCTTCTTCCATTAAATTACTCTAATCACCTGCAAAAATGCTTAAAATTGAAGGGGGGAAATCAGCTCCTTTTAACTTTTGCTCGGTTAGAAGTGTTGAGTAATTAGAATGAATAGTAAATATAATGCGAGGACTTCTCATCCTTAATCTGTACATTTTTTGTTGCGTGACCTTTGATGTGTTGAAATAAGAGTTATATTGAAAGAGTGACCTTTTCTGTTCTAAAATAAGAGAAGATTCGATTATGTGGTTTCAGTTTGACAATCAAATTGTTTAATTATAAAAATCCGTAGGCCATTTCTGTATATTTGTCAACAATTCAGAATTCATCTATCGGAGATATTTCATCTCATGCGAAAAAGAATATCTTTTTCTCACATTCAAATTTGGTTTCGTAAATCTGTAGTTGCTTTGTGTGGGAGGGAAAGAGTGTTATAGAATAGGACTTCCGTTTTACTATCACCGTACGATGATACAAACAAGAAACAAGATGAAAATGTCCTGACTTTTTTATGCATGAAAAACAACTAAATTAATTGCAAAAGAGAAATTCGATGGCATTTTTGTATGTGTATCAATAAACGTAGAACCTATCTTGCTTCACATTTTTTTTTTATTTTTATTTTGCCTGCTGCTTTTAAATATTCGGTACTTTTCCATTTCGCCGGCGCTAGCGATAAAGTCGTCAAAAATGATATAACCGACACTAAACGAAATATGGGTCTATTGTGTGTTGTCGCCAGTAAAGTCTGTTGGCGAGATTTGTGCCGGCAAAATGGAAAAGTATCAAATATTCTTGTGATCTTAACCAAGTTGCGTGGCCATGGAAGCGCCCCCCGCGACTTGGCTGGTAAGAGCCCTGATACCACAAAAAGACCCGCCATGTAGCCGGGGCTGATGCATGTTAATTCTGGTTCAAATCCTCCTATTGGATTGGTATGGAAGTTTGTAAAAGGAGGTGTCAGCCCAATTGTCGTCCTTGTCTCTTGACCGAGGCTCAAAATTACGAGGTACGTCACCAAAAGCCCTCATGTTGCCTCTGCTTGTGACATAAACAATCAATCAAATAACCAAGAGATTCCGATCTACTATTTGAAATATCTTCCTTTTATTGAATGTGATCTTTATGAAGGGATTCAAAATTACACGATCAACAAAAATGTTTTGACTTATATTTTCGACTACAACCATTCTTTCTTCGGAAATTTTGCTATGTGCTGCCGAATTCTGACTTTTACTGATTCATATTTCTCGTGTTTTCTATTATTTACTTTAAATCCAGGCTAAAACTTAGATACTATGCAATAATGTATGTGTTCTTGTCTCAGTTCTAAAGGACACAAATGTTGATGAAAATTGATTGGTGTCGTAAAAAAACATAATTGTTTTAGAATCAAATTTTATTCCTTTAATGTAACAATATTGTTATTATTGCAATTAAAAGATAAAAAAAATTGGAAATTTTTTCTATATCCCTAATACATGTCGAAAATATTAAAAAATTTATTTCTCAAATGTAACACAATGCATGAACTTTTTTCTTAAAAATATTTTGTCGGCCTACATGAAATATTGTTGTTATAGTTTTGCTGCTGGTATGATCGGAAGTATTCTAAATGGCCTGAATCCCGAGGACTGCGTCAGAGCTGGACAGCGGGCTGCTTTACTTTCTCTTTCATCCCATTTAGCTGTTCCCGATTCCATTAATCCAGAAACCATCTTCTCAAGAAGTAAAGCAATGAGCTCTATTTCAGTTCTTCTCTGAAATGCTATTCAGCATTCCATTACATTTAATGATGAAATACATACAAATATATTTTTATAACTAAAGAATTTATTTTGTTAAATAAAAGTTTTCCACTTATTTTCATTTGGGTGTTTTCATTTCTTTGATTGTCTTTACGTTTAACCCATCTTTTCGCAGCACAAAATTAAAATTAGGCCGCTTTTAAAAAGACTTTCCGATATGTGAGACTTTCCGATGCTAAGATAATTCATCGCTTGCAGCAAACATTAATTCTTTCATCCTTGCAGCTAGCTACCTCTTTATATTAATAACTTTTGTTTTGAATGTAAACAGGAGGCAAGAGAGAAAAAGAGGAAACGCTGCTATGAAAATCGTGCTAATTTGTGAAATTTTTTTTATCTAAATAATACTCCATGTAAATACTTATAAATGTTGTGTTAAAATTTATAATACGGACAATCTCTGTGGTCGAAATTCGATTATTTTATTAATGAAACTCACCATTGTCAATTGTTGCTCGCCAGTTCTGTTGCAATATAACCGTGAGCGACGTACTTAGAATTCTGTTAGGGTTAATAGTGATTCATTAAGAGAATCTATCTAAATTAAGAGCAATTTACTGGATTTATTTATTTTTATTTAGGTATATTCCAATTATATATACTGGAACAGGACAATTAAAGATAAAACAATTATAAATGCTATCATTTAAGGATTTACAGAGTATTATACAATCACACAACTCTTGGTACTGAGCACCATGTTTCCTCGCATTGACTCTTGGCTATTGGTGTTTTAGTGTCATCACTTTAGGTGGCGTGCTTGAAAGCAAGCCGTTAAAGATCTCTGTTCTCACGACGTCTCGGTGAAGAGTCAGCAATATATTTCCCACGTCTGCTCCATCTCCGGAAAGGCGCTATTGCCCCACTGTGTCTTGAAACTAGAAGCTCGTAAGGCTGAACTGTGGTAAGTCCCGAAAACTTCAACTGATATTTTGGATCAGTGATGTCGTACGTAGTGGGTGAACGACTGGTAATCACTAAATAAGGTTCATCACGTTACAGAATGAATTTTCGACTTTTCTTATTTTGTGATTCGCTAATATGATGTACCACCATACTGTCTATATTTTGTGATTCGCTAATTCGCACCATTCATTACCACCCATACTTTGTTATTTGGTTTGTAGAAAGCTTTTTGTCGTCGACGATCGTAAAACGTTTTTTGCTTGTCTCGCTTTTGTTCGACGTGGTCATCAAACTCTGCGGTTAAGCTAGCAAATCTCTTGAGATATGTGTTTATTTCAGCCAAGAAGTTATCATTGACGATCAGTACTTTTAAGTTGTATGTAACATCTGTTGTTCTTAATTCTTTGCCAAACAGCAAAAAGGCTGATGTGTGATAAGTCGTGTCACCCCCTGACAATGTTCATTGAAAAATGAATCATTGTCCGTTTCTTTTACCAAGTGTCGTGTTCATCTTTGACCAGTATGGTGAGTGGGTTTTTAGGTCCCTACTTTTACATGCAGATGAGTTAGCTTGGGTAAGATACATAAGCATAAATTCTAGCTTAATTTCAAGAAAATTGAAAATTTGTTGCATAACTGCACTGATGAAGTGTGATCAACTGATTGATCAGTTTATGAAGAAATTCATATCTTTGAAAGACTTCTTTGACTTATTTTGGTGTACTTTACAGCTCTTGTTTCTTTAACATCTTGAAACCCAAGTTCATATTTTTCAACCGATTTTTATCAAATTTGAGATTAAACTTCTTGATAGGACTACAAAACACCACATAGAGACATTTTTCAAGAAAATAAAAAAATATCTATATTTTTTTACATGTCCGTTATAATGGACATTGGGTCTCCGTCTTGCAAAAACACATTTTACTAAGAAACGAAAAACGACATAAATACTTATTTTAATTAGCATAAATGTAAGATGTAGCTTTATTTAAGAGTTTAAAAATGAAAAATATTTTATAATTTATGAAAAATGTTACAATTTTAGGAAATCTTATTACACAGACATACTAAATTTAAATGATCTTGGATATTTATATAAAAATATCGAGAAAATCTATGAATGTACTTCCGAAAATCATTATTTTGCACTTTGTTAAACAAAACACATACTGCATTTCATACACATTATTTTAGGATTTTTTTGTGTGACGTTCATTCTTGCACCTTACCAAATTCTTGATGTCCATGATTTTTGGAAGATATTTTATTTGTTTTTTACGAAGATATTTTATTTGTTTTTTTTATTTATTGGACTCCATACTCAAGTCTTTTGCGCTTACGCGTGTCTGTTTCTTCATTGCTAGAACCATTCAAATCAGAGGGCCTCTGAAGTTGTTTTGCAATTTTAGTTTTAAAATCTAAAAATTGCTGGCACTTACCACCCACATTTGATTTTTGATCTTCTCTCATTAAAAGTCCAAGCTTTCACAATTGATATCAAAGAAATGAATTGTTTTGACCGACCATTTCTTTGTGCGTGTCTTAATTCTATAATTACTGATCATCTTATCAATCAGATTAATTCCATCTATATTGATATGATATTGTTTTACTATTTCTGGTCTTGACACTTCAATGTATTTTTTCTCCTTGCAATCAAGGTACATGCTTAGACAAGCGTTGCTATTGCGTTACTATGAGTATCAAACTTGCAAATTATAAGTACTACGAACACAAAGCGAATAGATACCTATTTTCACACAAGTTTATGAAATATATTTAACTAATATATAATTATTCAATCTTTATATGCTTATATAAGTATGTATTATGTAAAAACATAAGTTAAACCTGTGTTAGATTTATCATGGCGTTTACGGAACGCCACATTTTTGATGATAACCTGCTTAAACGGTATCCACAGTTTCGTAGACCCTTCTTTACATCTCACGAATCCCAATTTTTTTTTCAAGGTTCAAATGTGCCCTTGCAGGTCACATTGGATCCCTAGGGGTCCATATAGACCACTTTGGAATTCTATACTTTAACTCCACAGCAGGGTACTCTTGATTAATGGTGTTTTAGCCGTCATCATTCTTCCTTCTGCTCGCTTGAAATCAGGCCGTTACTACAGTATATTTCTACAGTGTATTCTTGATTGGTCCTATTCAACCATAACAAATGACGAGATGAAAGATCATATCTAAAAAGATGAATATTTTTATCTCTATCCATAATTTCTAAACATCCCAATTTTCTCTTAACCTGCATCGAATACCGTAGTCTTAGTTTAGAGTTCCGATTATTCAGAGAAAATTTGAGTTCAGACAGACATTATACGATCACAAAGATACTCGGAGCATAAAGCAATGACTAAGGCTGTAAAATATACTTCAGTGTAAACAACGAAGCGAATTTAGCTGAACTACATCTAATGAACAGCAAATAAAGTTGATATTTCCTTAGTTTGTATAATTCAATTGTTATAACAAAATGAAATGTATTGTTTCATAAAATGAGTTGGGAAAAATTCGCAGATTTACAAAGTGAGAAATAGTAGAATATCCCATAAATACATGCTCATTATGCTATTGTATTTTCTTAACTAAACTATTGTACGTTTATGTTCTAGAATAGGACATGCATGGGATCAGATAGAGTCGCATTTCAATTTTTCATGTATTACAAATATCTACACCATAGTTACATACTATTAAATAAACAAATTTAATTTAATATAGTTACTTATTCAACGCATTTCTTAAGTAACGTATAAAGTACACACATACATATAAAAAGAAAATATAATTAAAAGAAAAAAAATGCAAAATAATTATTTTAACAGTAGAAACAAAATACATTAAAAATGTATTAATAAAAAGTATATCATTTAACGAATATCTGTGGTAAAATTTTTGAAAATTGGCATAAAATTTGAAAAAACCGCTCACAGCTATACTGTTTGATAATGTTTGATGAACTGTAAACGATAATTCGATTTCACGAACTTCATTACGGAGTTCAGATTTTCACAATAATATGTTATATCGAAAATTGCAATTCAACGACAATCAGCTTCCTTTAAAAGTGAACATACGATTTTAGATATTTTTTCACTGAATAAAGAAAATGCATTTAAATTATTTATTAAAGTTTTTCTTATCTCAACAAGAGCTGTATTTTTCCACTCTTGTTCTGCAGCATTTAATTCTTGTCCATCGTTAATTCATGGAATTAGTTATTACTTCTTGCATATTCCGCTTAATACTTTTGACTACCGATCACATAAAGCTGTGTTGTTAGTTGACGGCATAAGTAGATTGTTCCCAGAAGCCCATTTATTCTCTGTGATAAATATGATAGAAAAGGGTAAATAAAAGTTATTTAGTGTATCACACTGATTGCTGAATATTTTTTATACCTTTTCTCTTAGAAGGTTAAGATTACGCACGAGAGCGTGAGGGACACACTAGAGTTAAAATAATTTCCTAATTCCACACTTATCTCTGCAGTTTGGCATGTAACAATATATTCCTTTTTTATGTGAAACAATATTGCAAATAAACATTTATTACGTATGAATTATGTACAATTAGTTTTGCAATGACATTATCACGAACCATATTTTTGAAAAATTCAATCTTGTGGACTTTCGGTAAAATCAGTCCAACAAGGAGAATAATGGCAAAGGACACTTTATTCTCTAATATTCAAGCCAAGACGAAACACAGATGGCAAAACTTGGTCAGATTAGTGACTCAACAAGAACAAATACTACTCTAGCACAGATCAGCAGATACAACATAGTGCTTGTAATACCAGTCATAGGACTTTCATTAACATTCAGGTTAATAGTTCGTACTACGAACAAATCTCCAAAACAATACTTTAAGTGGACTGCGACAGCTTCCTTAAGTCCCACCAGTTCCCCCGCATGTACTGGCTGCTTCCCTGCAGATTCACTCGGACATACTACCGACAAATCCTAAAGGCCGATTTCCGACTGATTCATTCAAACTTCGTATCTCTCCATATATATATAGCTTTTCCGACCATTCGTGATGTCACG
>BMAW01061745.1:0-21159 GCA_019974015.1 Nephila pilipes
TGTGTGTGTGTGTGTGTGTGTGTGTGTGTGTAATTGGATAATGTTAGAAATATGATGACATTGAATGTATTAATCGGAATAAATTGGATGTACAAGATGTATACAGCTAGCATTTATTGAAACCCTATGTTAACACAGACAGTGCTTAAATGTTTATGTAGTAATTACATGGTTTTTACTTAGCGCCAATTGACTGTGAATTTAGTCCATTGGATATATTTTTAATTTATTTCAAGGGGAAATATTGACTTTAAGTAGGATTATGGTGACATATGGTATGAGATAGGGGCAGATTTGACACACGGGCCATTTTTTCTATTCCCATTGCTTCCTATTTAAAGTCATTAAAATGCGAAGCAGTTTTGTCAGCATTGTTTTACTAATCATTATAATAAGAACGTTAAAATTTTGTGATAAGTTTCATAATCTAAAACTGTTAAAAAAATAATTAGCAGACGAGTTCTTTAAACATCTTTATAACTACTATTATTTGCATGTCAGTTAAGAGTTTATCAAGAAGTAAAAGCAGACGATTGTTTTTCTTTCCAAAACATATTTTTATTAATATTATTTGTTTATTATTTGTGTAATAGGAGACGACCAATTGATTATATTTTGGAATATGGTAGTCTCATAAAAATGCTCTTGGGTTTTTCTTTTCTTTCTTTCTTTTTCTTTTTTCTTTTTTTTTTTTTTTTTGGAAAAATCAAGATGTCACTTGAACTATTGAAACCCTTTCTAGAATTACTTTCAATCATAAAAATGTCAGATAACTTGCAAGCTACATTTGAAGCTTAAAAAATTGAGTAGATTTCTAGAAAGTAAAGAACACAAATAGTTTCTAAGAAAAGTTGGGCATAATTCTGCCTTTAGCATATCAATAATCGCAAATGTAAATTCAAATTTAACAAAACATGTTTTTTTCACTATTGAAAAAAATATTCAACATAGAGTTCTAAAGTAATATATCAAAACCTTTATCTTACTTATTAAATCTACAAATAAGATCGAAGTGTTTTTCAGATTTTAAAAAAAAGTTTGATCAAAACATGAATGGTAAATAAAAAGTATTGTATGGTATGAAAAATAAAAAAAATACATATTATTGATTTGTGAAAAAAATTGCTGGCTTTACCTTAAGAACTTCAGAAGTAGATCTTTTACGAATGATAAAAATACGAGTCATTTATCAATCACTATACAATCGTCTGATTAGATTTTTACTGGAATATTTTTTCCATATATATTTTTTATCCTTCAAATATCAAAAACGTATGCAAAATTCTTCAATACGCGTTTTTCTCCAAAATGTCTCATTACTATTTTATTATGATTTATGCAAACGATCGAATCATTTGTCTGCTGAACTTTTTTTTTTATATTTTTTTCACTGGTAATTTCAGATTAGTTCTACGTAATTATTCTACAGTAATGAATAGAATGTTACTCATTTGTATTCGAATTTTAATGTATAAATTTTTTATATCGTTATTTTCAATTTAGAATTGAACCTTTCAACCATTATAAATTTGCTAAAAGTATAAATTTCATTGAGTTAATAGACCATCTTTTAAATTATTATATAGACAAATCTATTTAAAAAAATGCAGTGGATTATTTTAATCAGAGAGAATATGAATTATTATTGCATTAAATATTTTTATTTATATAATAATGAACTTTAAAAATTACGGAACTCTGAATGAAATTAAATACTTGAGTCTGACTATATAAAGAAGTCTTTTGCATAATAAATAAAATTAAATATCCGTCTAAATTCCTTTTAATAATAATAAAATACTTTCGCTATCCCAGGAGAATAATTAAATTTTTACAATACTGAGGTTCTTCAAATTACGGCGTTCTAAAACGAAACAAATCAATACGAATCGTTATAATTTACAAAATTATTTATATAAGGATCAATTAATATACATAATTATTTTTTTTTTAGATATTTCGTTTGTTTCGCAGTAATAATTAAGACTTTACGTTGTCCTACCGTAATATTAAATGATAACTCTTGTTAAATAATTTATTCAGAAATAGATGAATGTTATTTTTTTAAAATTGAATGTATTTCTACCAATAAAGAATAAAGTTATAGAGAGTATGTTCTTAAATTCTATAATCCAATTTAATATTATTTAAGAGAAAATTTATCGTATACTTTTAGATATGATCATTAAAAAATGATTCTTAATTTCATGACTTTCTTTCATTTCATTTCTACCCTTTATTTTTTTTTCCTGCGTCATATCCTCTGGTTCCCCCTTTTGAGTGGTTTTTACTGATTGACTGTCAATTATTTCTACTGAAGTTGTTTCATTTTTACCAAACGGTTTTTTTTTTTTTTTTTTTAATTTTTTTTAATTAATTTTTTTTTTTTTTACAAAACGGTTTTTTTTTTTTTTTTTTTACCTCTTTTACTAGAATATTATGTATTTTTTCCGATTTGCCGTTACTCGTTTTACACAAAAATCTTCAAAACATTAAGAAAAATTTAAGCATCCAATTTGTACATAAACTTTGAAGCTATATCTTTACTTCATAATTCATTATTATTACTTCGTTATTGAAAGTTTTCCTTTCATATCGTTCTGAAGCATCTATATTTTGAAAATAATAAGGGATGTCTTGGAACTTTGCGTACAAATTTTTAAATTAGTTAGGAAATCACGTCACCCTCTCTTGATAAAGAGACACAAAAGCACAGCAAGTCCACAATACGGAAAAAAACAAAAGCTTTTTTGTTACACAACAAAGGAGTACAATGTATAAATTAAAGCGTCGTTAGAGAGGTGTTCGAAACTGCGTCATTGACATGAGTGCACACATGACATCTACGTGACATGGATAGGAAAACAGCTTAAAAATACTTGGCGTTCCGTGGATTGTATCTACACCGATAGAGATTCCTGTTATTAGTTCCATTTCAATAATCATATTTCTCTCTATAACACCACAGAAATAAGAATCAAGAGGAGATAAGTTAGTTTATTTAGGAGCTTGTGTGATTGAACCACAACGCTCGGTGCAAATGTTTCCAAATGTCTGCTCCAAAAGGTCACCTTGAATAATGAAATGATGCCCAGTCAAGTTAAAACTCCACTTCGCATCAAACACGTTTGAGGACATCGTAAAGCATTTCTGAATTACCTATTGAGGAAAGTACGAAATACTTGCGAGCACCCAGTCCAGGTGGTAAGGTTTATAGTTCAATTAAACTATCTGTCACGATATACGCCAACACTTTAACCCGTTCGCTCCCAGCGTATCACAGACGATACGCTCGTGTTTGCTCTCCTGTGCCCAGCGTATCAGAAGCGATACGCTCAGTGAGTGTCTTCTTCGGCCCAACGTATCAATAGAGAGGCGCTTGATGAGAACGCTTTATTTAATTTTTTCAATGTTACTATACAGTGTTATAATTCCGCTATATCTATATAGATAAGTTATTTGAAGTGTTGACCTAGGTGATATGGGCTTTGATTTCACTTTTGGCTACCAGGAGAGGGGTAATTGTTAAAAGCACGTGTTGCGACTCGGCTCTTTAAATGTAATGACATGATTTAAAAGGTACACTTGCATTCGGTATGCTTTTTTTCTTTCTTGCTTGCTTCTTAGAAGTTCGAAGGAGAATTTATGGCCCTTTATGGGGGATAGGGCTTTTAGTAGCAGATGTTCTCAGCTGATCGTTTCATTCGGTTCGGTTTTTATTGGTAGCGACAGTCATGATGAAAAGAAAGTATTTATCTGATACTGAGATTTCCGAAATAGTGAATGAATCGGACAGTAATGTTAGCGAAAAGAATCCAAATCTGTACATACACATTAAAGTAAAAAAAGGGGGGGGAAGGACTAAGATGTGCCCTTTGTTCAAAGTCTTGCTTGAAGCGTCAGAATATGTGTGTAAGGCATGTGACGTTGGGCTATGCATTGATTTTTTTATATAAATGTACCATACAGCAAAATAAGATTTATTTTTAATATCTATATATTCCATGTAATGGTACATCATTACACCATGAAATTTGTGTAACATATGTAAATATATTTTGTATTGTCTTAAAAGTATTATTTTTTATGTAAATTTATGTGTAAAACATTCAATTTTCGATTAAATCCTTTTTTCTTTTGTATATATTAAGTTTATTGCATTTTAATTAAGATATGTAAATGCCAAAATATTTTAATGAATAACCGATTTTAGAGGAATTTTTTTTCTCGAATTAGACTTAATATCTAAAATCGTCTGGGCACAGCGTGACACTCCGCGGTAAGAAGCCATGGGCCCAGAGAAGCACTTCTTTTTTCTCCCTCTGGTATCGAAAGGGTTAAGAGTGAAATGTTTTTGTGGTGTTACGATTCCTGTGGGGATTCTAAGGTCCACATGGGCGCGTTTTTCATATTGATTATTCCTTCTCGTGAATAATTTGATTCCTCATTGGACATAGCTTGTCTAGAAAATTTGGTCCCACTTTGGCGAAGAAACTAATATGCAAATTCGAAACGACGTGAGGGATCATCCTGCAGCATTAACTGAACAATGAAGATGAAAGGGATGCTTTGCTTCTCTTGGAAAACGTGCCATAAAGCTGACCTTGACTGTAACAGAGTCAAGCGTCACTACATTGGTTTTGGGATTTAGTTCCACAGAATGCTGCGAACTCTCTTCCAGTTCAGATGCTCAAGCTATACATTGGCATCCCTATATTCTACATAGCATTTATGAAGGACCAACATTCTACAAGGTTTTGGTTCATTCAAGCGATGATTGAATGATTCTTTTGGAATACCGTTGGATATACCTTTCCTGGTGCAATCGAACAGCTGTGCGTCCATTTTCGTTGGCAAGGTCATAGAGGAAGAGGATATCCATCAACTCCTCGTTTGTGTTACTATTTATATTGTTTACGTAGTCCGCGTTACAGTAAGGAAGTCATACGGGCCGTCATTTAGAGCTCCAGTACAGCGCCACCTGTCGATTCATCTCATACATTCGTATGTAATTATACGATGATCGCTACTTCACCTTTATATTTGTACACCAAATTTTGGTCCACCCAGCATATTTGGATAGAATTTATTGAAAGGAATAGGATAATTAACTCTACACTTAAACTGCTTTGTTGTACTTGAATGTGTAATCGATTCAAAATTTACTGGAATCTTATCATCAACTCTGACTATTTAAACTTATTTTTAAGTAAATATAAATTAAAATAAGAGACTACAGTTATATTAATAACATTCTGTTTAAATAAGACACTGTATAGTATTAGAAAGGCTTACTTAATAAATACACACATAAGAGCAACATATGATAGCTTACAAATAGTAACTTTTCAAAGAAACTTACTAGAATAGTATACGAGTAATTATTTGTTAATTAAGCTGCATCATTCTAAAGTGCAAAAGCTTTATCCTCTTCATCCTCCCCTCTCCCTGACTGTGGTTGATATGAAAATAAAGGGGCCGCGGTAGCCTAGTGGACTAGCTGCCAGCTGTTTTCATTCAGTCGCGGTTTCGATCCTTGACCACCAAAGACACGCCGTGTAGCCGGGGCTGATGCACGTTAAATCTGTTCGGGGCCCAAAGTCCTCCCGTTGGCATGGTGTGGATGTTAGGAGAGAGGGGGGTGCCAGCTCAGGTGTCATCCATGTCACTTGACCGTGGTTCAAAATTACCAGGTCCGTTGCCAATAGCCCTCATCTTGCTTCTAGAGCGACGTTAATAAAAAAAAAGTAATCCAACTAAACTAATGCGAAAATAAAATCGTTTGTCCCTAAAATTCTTTTTAATCCAATTTTTTCATTATTATTAATTTTATTATATTATTTAATTTATGCGAATATTCATTATTCTTTTATTCACTTGCAATAAATTTAATGATATACTTCTTTTTGTATTTATATAAAGTCAACTGAATTTCTACGAATGAATGAAAACAACTCCCTTTGTATTTTGAAACTATCTTCATTACGATAAACGTAACTTTAAAAAGGTTATGCTCTAAATGATTCAGTATCTTCATGGTATCCGTTTGCAATGCAATTTTTTGTTAGTAATAAAAACAAGTGGATTGGGTACTGAAATCATTACATTAAACTCTGAATCGCTCTTAGCAATACAAAAAACAATGATTAACATAACATTCGATTAATTCCATACTAAGCTAAGCCACAGAAACGTTAAGAAAAGAAAATGGCACATGAAAATAATAGAATTTTGTCTTTATAAAAGTATTGTATGAGAAAGGAAAGAAAATCTCGTCTCTTCTTTATTTTGGGTATTGATTATCGTAGAAAGGAAATCTAATATGGGTTACATTAAAGGTAGAAATAAGGAAAGATGTTTTCAGAGTCCAGGATAAATAGAAAAAAGTTTTCAATTACGGAAAATTCCCAAAAGATTCGATAACACCTTTCAAAATAGATTGTCTTATGAAACACCGTTCGCGGCATATTGATCAAACACGCAGCAGGATCGACTTAATTTTAGATTTTTCCATTATAAAGGAATTTTACCTATTTCTTTGTTAGTAATGATATTCTTTTTGTCCAAAAAATTTGATGAAAATTTTCATAGAAGAACTTTTTATATTTCATTTAATATGATGGGAATAAATTTCGTATTCTAGATTAAAAGAAGTTTATACTCTTCTTCTATCCTGGTAAGTAAAGTGCTTGTTCAAAAAGACAATTTAATGTTGCCATTGTCCCCTATATTTTGTTTAATGTTGCCAAAACATAGGGCGTAAAATCATTGCCATTCTCACTTTCCAATATTTACGCACACGATGTTGAATCTCATTTTACACGGACTACTTGGTGATTTGAACTTTTTGTGTAATAAATTGCTTCAATCGTACCTTTTCCTAGTGCTATCTATTTTCTGGCAACCCTAAACTGCCTGGAACTGTAAATAATAATTCAAATATCCATTATTACACAGTACCCTAAAAATGACAAATTTATCGAAAATTTTTTTTTGCATTTTCCTGTAGCCCATACATTTGGGAATCTTGGCCCCAAATTTTAGATCTATTAACCAATTAGTTTTTAAGATATTTGAATTTTTCTGAGCAATGTCAGTCACTATTTTTGACAGCTGAGGGGGGCGTGGTTAGTTTCGGTTTCATTTTAAAGCATTTTTCTATTCTTAAATTTAATTAATTGCTGATATTTTTTAAATAATATCGATACTTGCCGAGAAGTAGATATTAACTTCAACTTTCACTATTAAAATCATTTATGTTTGTCTATATTTTGAGTTCTTGATGTGCTTATAGTTACTTAGCCAAAATTGATAAGAAAAGGTATTTCTCAAGACCAATATTTATTCTGCATATAATTTATATAAGTTAAAAGCTATTTTAAATTGTTTAAGTGAAATTTTTTCTGTTAAAAAAATGCCACGGACAAAACTTTCGCAGCTTGAGAAGAGAATCAACACTTCTAAGAGATGGAGTGCTGCTGATAATGACAATGCTAAAAACCTGCTTTAGTGGATATAACTACAAAACTTCAGAATACAAATGTCTTTAATATTTCTGCTACATATAAAAGTATCTTTCAAATTACATTATAGTGGATACTGAATGTTTGTTTACAGATAATTTTGGAATATTTTTAAGCAATATTTGCCATAGTGTATCTTTAAAACTTTGCTATGGTCAAAGAAATAGATTTGCATATAAAGTGAATGTTGTATGTGTTAATTGTGACCAAACCTAGAGTGAAACATGTTCATAACAATTAATTGATGCTATATTACATCAAATGTTAGCAAGCATCATTTTTTTAATGTTCCATTTGATGTAAATATGAGATTAGTGCAAGGTATGTTAAGTTTGTGACTTGGCTACTCATCGTTGGAAAAATTCTGCATGCATATGAATTGAAATATAATGTTTAATAAATCCGCAGGTGGAAAATTCTGATGGTGGTTTTCGTCATTACACTTAATTGGCAGCTTTCGTCAGAATGAAACTAACGTACTTCAATGTGCTCTACCATCGTTGGGAATTGGTAAAAATTGTGAGATACTAGGTTTGGAACGATGGCGCCTCATTCCGCCAATTTCATCTCTATGTAGGTAAACATTTTCTTCAGTTGTCATCACATTAACGACACCATAAAATTAAGGAAATATTTATTGCATAGAGGAAGCAAGTAACTTTCTGACGCAATTATAATTTTGAATATCGGGGGGATAAATAAAAATATTACTGTAATGGAGCAATTATTTGTAATAAAGTCTTATAGTGTTCAATGTACTTGTAAAATTGTTAAGTTTAGAAATTATTTATACAAAAATCCTAATATAACTGTTAAGTTCTCTTCACTAAGTACGGGAATTTCTTCGGTAATTTGAATTGCATGCAGTTACTTGTACAATTCCTTACCAACTTAAAGAATTGCGTGTAGGTAAATTAGGTGAAGACAAAAAAAATGTAGTGAAGTGAATTAAAAATGGTGATAGTGATATATAGCCAAAACAGAAATGAAAGGAGATAGAAGGGAGACAAACTGATAAATTGTAGATTAGAATGAACCATTGTAATAAATAGTTAAGATTGAGAGTGTTTGAAAGTGATCAGAATAATGGGAATCAAATTTGCTAAATTCAAAAGCTGTTCGAATCGGAACGGAGGACTTGATAATCTAAATAATTATTACTTGATCACAAACTAAGATTAATCGAGTGTTAAGAGGGATTCGAGAGAACGATATTGCATATTCTTTGATAGGTAGTAGTGTGACGAAATTGTGTTCCTTTTCGCCTCTTGTGCCATAGCTAAACTCAATATACCAATAATAATAAGTCAAGAAGTCATTCAAGAAGACGTTAGACAGGTTTCTCCAACTATATTTATTTCACAACTTACTACTATAACGACAAATGAGTACCGACTCTCCCAAACTATCGCTCTAGATATATTCGTTTGCTGTACTAATATCAAATTATGGAGTCTTACCAACAGAGTAAAGTTTAGGCTGTCTCGATTTCTAGTCTCCGCTATGCCGTCGATAATTTGCAGCAATTCTCGACCCCATCTTCTACTATAGACAACTGTTAAGCGCTAGAGTCACTCGACCTCTATCGTGTGTCTCAAGCTAAGTTTATATACTTATTATTCGCTTCACTTCATTTCTACCTGCCCTTAATTCAAATACTCAAGTTTTTCATTTTTGGTTGGGAAAAAGTTGTTCATTTATAGCAACCAATCTTAATTAAAAGTCCCCAAGGTTAGTGAATAGAAAACCGCAAATAGCCCAACGACACAGTAGTGTTTTCTCCTGTTCTGATGTGGCCACGGTAGTCTAGTGGTCATGGTTTCGGATTTGTAGACTGCAGTTTTCTTTCAGTCGCAGGTTCGATCCTTGGCAGCAAAAGACTCTCCGTATAGCCGGGGCTGATGCACGTTAAATCTGTCGGAGCCCAAAGTCCTCCCGGTAGCGTGGTGTGGATGTTAGGAGAGGTGGTGCCAACTTATGTGTCGTTCTCGTCACTTGACCGTGGTTCAAAATTACGAGGTCTGTCACCAATAGCCCTCGTGTTGTTTCTAGAGTGCGAAGTTAATAAAAACTAAACTAAACTCCTGTTCTGATATATCTTAAATTGTAATTTTGAAATTATTCAATAGTTAATTGGACTTTAAGATGGCTATACATTTAAATAATGAAGAAAATACGTCCCATAACTGCTAATGCTTTTAGATATTTCAATCAGCTAACGATCCCCCTCGTAATATCATTTTTTAAACTTAAATTTTGTTATTCAAAATACTGTGAAATATTGATGCTGTTGATGAGAATCTAATACACTTGTGAAAAATTCAATTTGTTAGACAATTAAAACGATATAATTATTAATAAAAATAATTCAGACATAAATTTATTTTTTTTTCTTATTATTCATAATTTTGTTTTATTATAGTCCAATCCAGAGTTACACGAGAGTCGTGTAAAGTCAATTGTTGTTACCATCGCGTTCTGCGATGTGTTAAACGGGGACGAAACAAATTTGGCTTTGATTCATAAGCTAGTTTTAATTGATAAGTTTTGATAAGTAGTCATCTGCTGTCATATTTAAATTTAGTTGCTGACGCGTTGAGTTGTCACCGTCGATGATAGATGGATTCATCGTTATTGACCGAAAAATAATCAACAATCAAAACAATGGGTTGATTCAGGCAAATCTGCTCCACAGAAGGAGAGGATGATCATATTAGACGGAAAAGTTATGAAGAATTTTTGAGATTCGAAATTCATCCTAATCACGAATGTGTGTTACTGAGACTTAAACAGCTGTTTACAAAGTCATGGTGTTTACTTAAATCAAACCTTTGCGATGCTACGACTGCCCTCTCTTGGATTTTCTAAGGACTTATTGAACGACCCTCATATATTTCTCCCTGCATTTCTTGACTCTTCGAAGGCCATCATTGTAACAGTCAGCAGTTTTTGAACCCTATTTTCTCTATATTGAGAATCACTTCCATTTTGGCTTCCAGAAACCAAACCAATTAATATTAATAATTATTAGTTTCATTTTAACATAAATAAGAATCAATTATTAAGTGAAATATATATTATCCATATATCTTTTTTGATTATTTCTTAGTAATTATTTAAACGTTACATAATTCTAGGCATATTTGCTATCACCGTAATGAGTAACAGCTGAAAATGTTGGCTCCAAATATCCAAGACTAGATGTAATTAAAAATTTCGTTTCTAAATAATATTTACGTACCCGTAAAGATTTAACTCAATCCTGCGCAGACAGAACCCTTAGCTTGCAACTCGCCTTACGAATGGTTGCTTTATTCGTTAATTAGTTAATTTAACTAATACAAAACTTAGAATTAGTTTACTAAAAGTACTGTGTTAACTAATTCTTTCCCAGAAACAACTTTCTATAGTTAATTGTACCAATTATCCAATTTGAGCGTTAGTAAGACAGGGAGTAAAATTTGATAGATTAGGTTAAATTTTCTATGACTTAAGGCTTACTCGTCCGATTGCGAAAGAAATTAAATACTGTTTTAAAGCTGATTTTGGAAAGTTCAGTATGAAGTCTAGAAAAAAAAATTAAATTTGTAGTCCTTGCTTTTAATACTTTGTCTTACCATTACGTAGTCATGGTAACATGTTCATGGTCGCGAACTCGTGACTGTCGTTTTATCCGTCGCTCGTAATCCTGTCCTCATACCACTACATACTCGATGCGTACTGCATGACTGATGCACATTGAAAATGACGAGGCTCCAAGTCCTCTCACTCGTACAGTATGGAAAGTTTAGCAAAGGAGGCTCCATGTCTGATGTCGTCCTCGTCACTTGACTAAGATTAAACTTTGCGAAGTCATTTGTCAATGGCACTTGTATTGGTTCTTAGCACGATGTTAATTAATAATAACTATCTCCTGCCATTACCAAACTTATTTAAAGATTCTCAATTATCCAGTCTAATGATAGAATTTTTTATTCACATGTGATAATTAAGTTCTTTTATTCTGTTCAACTGATGATCAATAATTAATCCTTAAATCTACGTACCCTGAGGTAATTAATCAATATAAGCATATGATATACCTTTTGTTTATATAAAATTCTATTCTTTTTACCTACCAATTCGGGTTCCAGAATACCATAACCCGAAGTAGGGTGAAATGCGAGAGGAATCGGATTTAAGTTAAAATGAAATTATTAGCTATCCAAGGGGCTATTGTTTTAGTTTATTCAAAAATATCGTACCTAACTATTTTCAAAAAAAAAAAAAAAATATCTCGTTTCTTTGTATATTTTAGATGTCTGCTTTCACCAGTAACAAACTTTATTTTCAAAAATACGTCATAATAAATATCTCCTGAAGTTTTTATTAGATCGAAATAGAATATATGCAGTTCATGTCTGATTCCTGATTTCACCACTAATGAACTCAATTTTCTAAAATATATCGTAATAAAATTTCCCCCAATTTTTTAATGGATTGAAGTGAAACAAATTTAAAAATTTAGTTATTTTATTTACTTATCTAATTATGAATTACCTTGAATCATACGTAAACTGGAATCAAGGTATGACTGAAAATCATTAATCAATATGTTCAGATGTAAGGTAATCTTTTTTTCTATTTTTGTTTAAAGAATTTCAAACTACGTCTTTTTAGTTTGACTTTCTTCTTCGTATGTTTTCGAGTCAAATGATTTTAATATACATTTACTATTATTAGTCACCCAAGGGGTTATTATTTTTGGTAGATTTCTTTTGGCGTACCAGATCACCTTTCAATTTTTTTTTATCATTTCCTTTAAATTTTATTTACATGTCCCTGATAAAATATTTAATTTAATAATTTATCGTTTTGCTTTAATTTTAATTCCTGGAGCTGATGGAATATTCCCTTTTATGATTTATTGTTTGCTGTAATTTTAATTACATATGTAGCTGGTGTAATATTCATTTTAATAATTTATCTTTTGCTTCATTTTTAATTACATTCAGGTAATATAATACACTAATGTAAGAAATTAAAAGAATTTTCATATTTTATCTAAGATCTCCAGAACTACTGGACAGATTTTAATAAAATTTGGTGTGAACATAGGTTGGTATAATACAAACAAAATAAAGGTTTAACAGTTATAATAAACACACATGTTTGTGCGTAACACTCATGGGAGTCTGAAGGTTGGAAACAGCGGTTGCAGAATACACAAAATAAATGGGTTAATAGGGGGTATGGTCTCCTCTTACAGGTATAGGAACGAGGTCTTGGATCCCTATGTTCGCCTTTTCCGGGGTGCAGCGGGCCTCGAGCTAATCTTAATGGACGATAACGCGAGGCCACATAGAGCTCTTCTGGTCAACGAATTTCTCGAGAGTGAGGATATTCGCCAGTTGGATTAGCCAGCCAGGTCTCCAGACCTCAATCCTATACAGCATGTCTGGGACGATCTGGGGAGGGCAATTGCAAGTCGCCCCCCCTCCGAGAACAATCCAGGAACTGAAAACAACGTAGGTGAATGAGTGGGACCAATTGCCATAGGCACTGGTAAACTGCCTTATTTCCAGTATGACATCGCACTGCAAGGCGTGTATAGCTTTAAGAGCCATTTCTTTTGTGTATTCTGCAACCGCTGTTTCCGACCTTCAGACTCCCATGAGTGTTACGCACAAACATGTGTGTCTATTATAACTGTTAAACGTTTACTTTGTTTGTATTATACCAACCTATGTTTACACCAAATTTTATTAAAATCTGTCCAGTAGTTCTAGAGATCGTAGATAAAATATGAAAATTCTTTTAATTTCTTACACCAGTGTATTTAGTTTAATAATTTATCATTTGCTTTAATTGTAATATCTGAAAAGTTTACTATTATCCATTTGTCAATATTTCATCGTATACTTTGAGTCTTATATTTAGTTGATTAATTTAATAATAATTATAAAAAAAGCATACTTTCAATGTCTAATTCTGTTCTTTGCAGAACTTTGCATAGAACTTTATAAATTTTTGTTCTTATTACTTATCTTACATATGAATGATAATTTTACATTTGTCACCCTAGTAAAGGAAAAAAAGAGCTAAACATTGTGGTGTAAATATATTAAGCATATTCCTTTTTCATTTCATTATTCATGACATTGCTCCTCATGAAGGATGTTTTGGTTACTAAACAATTGCATTTACTCCAGCACCCTTCTCATTCCCCATATGTCTGTACAATAAGTACGCCAGTGTTACCCTTTCGGTACCGGAGGGAGAGATAAGAAGTGCTTCTCTGGGCTCGCGGCTTCTTACCGCAGAGTGTAACGCTGTACTCAGACGATTTTAGATATTAAGCCGAATTCAAGAAAAAAATTCCTCTAAAATAGGCAATTCATTAGAATATTTTGGCATTTACATATCTTATTTAAAATGAATTAAACTTAATATATGCAAAAGAAAAAAGATTCCATGGAAAATTGAATGTTTTAATACATAAAATTACATAAAAAATATACTTTTAAGAAAATGCAAAATATAATTACATATGTTACATAAATCTCATGGTGTAATGATTTACCATTATATCTAATATATAGATATAAAAGATAAATTTTATTTTGCTGTATGGCATATTTATATAAAAAAAAATCAATGCGTAATACAACGTCACATATTTTACACACATATTTTGACGCTTCACTCAAGATTTTGACCAAAGGGCAGATATTTGAAAATATTTGCTTTTATGGGTTAAAAGCAAAATTAATGTTATGCATATATCTGCGTGTGTATGTAACATGCCAAATAATGGAAGCTCAGTTTTTGAAGTCGTAATCTTGTTTATTATTCATAAGGTCGATGACTCGGAAACACTTTCACCAGGATTATTTTTTCACTCATGGCGGAGAATATATACTTGACAACTTACACAGAAGCAAGATATCATGAAAGAGAATGTAGCGGACACATGCGCAGCATTCAGCCACAGAAGGGACGAATGTATCTTCTATTCTGAAAACTCGGCGTTTCCATACGCCTCCAACAATTTAGAATCTTCCAAAATGATTATGAGATTTCAAACAAATATTCTAATGGATCAGGCTGAGTCACTAAAGAATGTTACATCGTGAAATTGAAAATTTAACAACATTGGTAAAAACATGGTAGTAGTTAAGTGAATATGTGGCGGCTTCCTACGTCCTTTTTTGAAGTCATTTTGACTGCGGAGCTGTAAGGAGATTTGAAGAAAAGGAGCAAACGATATTTTCTCCACTCACTAGCTTCGCAGATTCCGGACCTGTGAAGGTCAACTTTTAAAGTTGTGAAGGTTAATTTTTAAATTTGTAAATGTTAAGATTGAAATAAATGAATAGTTATTTGTCTCTCTCAAAAAAAAAGTAAATATTACTAAAAAATTGTTTGCTTAAATGATTATGGGAGAGATATGCTCTTGTGCGATTGGCAACCAAAACATTATTATTATGTGTTGTTCTAAAAAAAATTTAATTGGTCTACTGTAGTAATGATTGAAGATGTTTCTGCTTGCATTAAAATAAGTAGTATTTAAAAATTCCAATATTTTAAAGTTTCTTTTACGTGGAGTGTAGTCCGTCTTCAGTGTGGTTAATTAATTTAATGGAACGGTTTTGTGCAACTAATATGAAATGTTTAATGTAACAGCTCTCCTGAACGACAGAAAAGTTGCTTGCATTCCGCACACCTTCTGAAAGGAAATTATGGGGAATTGACGGTTTTATCAACACACCCCTAATAAAATAGAAATGTAGTGGTAATATAAATATTACCACTACATTTCTTTAGCCAATTAATTTGGATACATAATTTTATCACAGTTATATAATTTTCAATGAATATAATAATATGTATTACTTGGAATTTTTTAATAAGACAAAAATTGACCAATATTATCAAAAACCTTTAAAGAAATGATAAAATATATCCTTTTTTTGAACCGGAAGTTTAATAGAGTTCACAGTCAACTAATAACAACAGTATTTATCTTATAACTTTCTGTATACCCAGCACTTCCTTGTTAGCTAAAGAAGAATAACCCGAATCAGGAAACTTTTATCTAGCTAAACTATCACGTTCAATCAGACAATACAAAAAGTTAATCCATTGTTTCTGTCTCTTAACTTCTTGTTTGTGGTATTATTTTTTTCTTTTACTTTTTCAGTTAACTAGGTGTACCACATATCATCACGTTTTGTTTTATTACATTCATTTAGCTAATATACAATATTTTTAAGCTTTCGGCTTGTGTAAATCTAAGACACACATATATATACAGATAAATTTGTATAAATACTGCAAAAAAAGTTTTTTTATTGTTTCTGTTTGTTAACATCTTGTTTGTGGTATTATTTTTTTCATATACTTTTTCAGTTAACTGAGCGTACCGTTTCTCGTAATTTTTGTTATATTAGAAATATTTATATAATTGTAAA
Organism: Nephila pilipes; assembly: GCA_019974015.1. Classification (NCBI taxonomy): domain Eukaryota; kingdom Metazoa; phylum Arthropoda; class Arachnida; order Araneae; family Nephilidae; genus Nephila; species Nephila pilipes. The sequence continues at coordinate 15,977 of BMAW01061745.1, forward strand.
ATACCTTATTTATTCGGGTTATGTAAATATAAGCTACACATATGTAAACAGAAAAATACGTAAAAAACTCTTAAAATGTTATCTTGAAATACGTGATCAACGAAGTAAAAATAAAATTATTTTGTACAATTTTGTATAAAATTTTAATGTAACATATAATTTTTGGATTAAAATAAGTGTTTTTATACTGCTCAAATTAATAGATGTACTAATATGTTTCAATAAAAGTAGAATTTAATGTATTTTTAAAATATATTCGGAAATAATTCTAACTCATTTCCATTTTTAACTGTAATTTATTGATTTATAATATAACATAATTCACTTTCTAAAATTAAACAACGAATTATCATTATCATTAATATCTGTGATTATTTTCTAATATAGAATGCTCATGAATTCCATTTTTTTCCTCAAATACATCAAACATTTTTAAAATTGTTGTCTTCTTCACGAATGAACGCAGAATAATATGAGTGCATTAAAATTGAAAAAAATAAAAATTAACTATCGGTTCTTATCAAAACATTTCAAATATTAAATTTATATTCATCATATTGTTAACTATAAATTGCAAACCTAGCTATAAATTAAAAATATCTACATTACATTGTATTTAAATTTGTTTCAAAATTAATAATTTCTTTAAAAATTATTTCTGATAGTAAGCTTAATAGTACACCATTTTATAAAGTGATCCAAAATAATACATAATAGGGTAAACAAAAATGGTTTCCTCTGTCGAAATTTCGAAACATGTCATATACGATATCCTGCAACACATATTAGGGATCTAATTCAGCTAGGAAATCTCAAAAGGTAATCTATAAACTTTTACTAAGACTTAATGATAGAAATATATATATATATATATATATATATATATATTATACGTCTTTATACTTTTTCATAACTAAGACATCCATCTCGTGGCTCTCCTAAAGAAGTTAAGAGACAACTATGGATTAAAAGAGTATAAACATAGTTATGACGTAAAACAGAAAAAGTATGTAAATCAGTTTCGTAATATACTGGAAATCAGAAAAGTTTGATTAAAAATTACTACCTCTGTTGAAACTAATGATAGATGGCGCTAGGTACTTGATGTGAAAAAAGAAAAGAATTTTTTTCTTAGTTCTGAGTGTGAGAGAGAAGGAAGATGTTGAAAAGCGAACTATGTTAGTCAATTTGATATACTCGCGAATTAGGATATTTAATTACAGTTAATGTTTAATGTGCTGTGACATCTTAGCGTTGATTAAAGAAATTGATATCATTCGATTTATCTTATTAGTTTCTGTGTGGATTATCCGAAATTCAACATCCTGACCTGATGAAGCGAAACTTGACGACCACCGTCTGACAGGTAGGAACTTTCGATTTATTCTTTGTTATGCGAATTACAGTTTAAACATTTCCGTAGATGTTTTATTTCTTATTAGGTGAACATTTCTTGTTGTATCGAAACGTTACGAGATTGTTTCAAAAAGTATTTGTATTTGAAGACATATGGTATGATTAATTTAAATGTTTATCAGAAGGGGGTGCTATCGGTTAAATTGGACCGAACAAAATTCACATTGATACATAAGTTAGTTTTGAATTGGTATTATTTGCTACAAAATCAAAATCTGGTTGCTGCCGTGACGAATTTTCACCGTCGGTGAAGCCTAGATTCATCAAACTGCATAAGAAATCAAAATTTTGGGTTACTTCTGGAGAATATTTTCCAAAAAAGGCGAACATTGTCAAATTGGCTGGAAGAGTATGACGTAGAATTTTTGAGTTGCGAAAGCATCATGAACACGAATACTAGTAACTGTGTCCTATACAGTAGTCTATTAAGTCACGAAGATTACAAAATGCAAATTGTTATGGATGCTATGAACGCCATCTCTTAGATTTTCCAAGAACTTATCGAATGAACCTCATGCATGTATCTCTTATGAAATGTTTTCGATTTAGTCTTAATCTTTTCCACATATTAGTGGGAAAACGCGTGTCTAATTCCAGCAATCCCATCGGATGTTAATTCTAGCGGGGTTGATACGTCACCTTGCTTTAACAATATATTTCTTATCATAATCAGAAAGCAAGTAATGTACCTTATGGATCGTTTTCATCTTTCGTGAGAGGTTTCGGCGTTTATGGTTTCCGACCCTTACGGGGGAGAGAGTTTTTGACATTGCTTGCCGGTAGCTGTTTCAAACCAAGATGCATTACGTCTGAAGAAAAATTGACTGGTCGCATTTTGTTGCGCTTCTACCTACCAGACTAAAAGAGATGCTTCTTTTGGACTAAATATTAACGCGTTGGAATTTCTGGTGGTGTTGTTGAAGAGAGACGCTACATACTCCTCCCCATCTCCAGGATCAGGACATACTAGCTGATATTTGAAGAGAATTTCGCTTTTTCAGTCATTACTACCACTTACATACATCCCCTCACTCTTCTATTGAGCTTTTGCTTAGAACAACTTTCCTTTGACGTCATCAGCTGTCTCTAGGGGAGTGGCGGGTCTCATTGATGTGTGAGCTGTAGAGAGGGAATATCACTTGTCAGGAATTTTGTGCGATTATCTTTGTTAGACACAAGGAGGCAAGTGTTTTGAGTCGAAGGCATATACAAGCACTAGTTATAACCTGGGCTCCCTACAAGTGTGCAAGTCCTGTGTCAACACTTCGCTCAGTTTGTTTTCCAACCCCTCGCTGGAGAAGACTGTTGACATTAGAATGCCGGTGATTTTTCAAACATTGGTCCACTGGGTTCGAAGAAGGATGTTGACAGTCGCTTCTGGCTGCGCCTTTAACATCTAGACTAAAGGATACATCTCCCTCGGGCGAGTTATTAGGGTCTTTTAACATCTGGCGTTGTTGTCGAAGAGAACCACTACAATATGAAATTTACAAGGTGCGTGGCCGGGTGGAATTTTGCCTCTATTCTTCAAATTCAACTCCATGTGAGTCATCATTTTCTTCAGTCATCAGCACGTCAAAGTAACACGAAAACAAATAAAACAAATACAATACTTGTAAGATACATGTAGATCTTAGGTACAACAATAATTATGAAAAGAGAGTGACAAAATAAAATATGACCACCATGGCATTATTTTCAAACAAATTTTGTATTTCGAAATGGTGAAATAGAAATTATTGGCAACTTAATAATACAGTGATGATGCAGGGAATGTAGTTTCTATTATGCATTCAGTAATTTCTTGTCTAACCTTTGAATTTGTGTTTTCATAGTTTCGAGGGCTTGTTCAGGTAATAACCCAATTAATATGCTAGAAATTTTAGCCAAGAAGGATTGGGTAATAAAACTTTCTGGAGACTTCTTGGGTTTGGCGGAGTTTTGTTTGCCCCCTAAAAAGGCAAGCATGCCAAATCTGACATTGTCCTCTATTTACTTACTTTCTCTTTCTTACCTCTTTGGAGTTCCTACTACCCTTTTTTGAATTTCTTCTGTGTCAATTATTCACTACTCTTGAGCATCATGAAGATGTTTAAGAAACCCTTGTGTGGCGGTCCTCCTTAACCCTCTGGCCACCTTCTCACTATGCTATGTGGCGGCTTTTTTTAAACCACTTGCATCTTCTGTCATACAATGAAGTGATAAAAACCATTTAGGGCACTCTAGAGCTACTTTTTGAACGCTTGCATTTAAGCAATTGTTAAAAATTCTTCGGGTGCACGTTCAGTATTGGTATTCATACCATAACAGCCATCTATGTATCAACCCCATACTCGCAACAACAGCAGTTTGGGATTCATGTCGCTTCATCGATAGCCATATGAGCTGATTTTATCCAGAACCTCTCTTCTGCTTTCATCTGTTTTTTCAACTAACCAGGGGTTTCTGTAACTTTACTTTATAAAGCATGCTATTTCCCTGTATAAATATTTAAACGAACTTCTTTTTATTCTGTTCAAACGAGTGATATTCACAATGATATTAATTACAAATGAATAATTTTTTTTTAAATATTGAATTGTTCCGAAGGTTTGCAACTTTATGATTTGAGATTGTTGAAGTGGGATATATACTTTACTATCTTAAATACCCCTTCAACTTTTTGTCATCTTAATTATTTGAGTTAATCATTGTTCGACCGAATCGTCTTAGACTCATCACGATTCCCAAGTTAAAATTAGGTGTAAATCTTTAATATTGCTACGAACATTTCTCTCGTGCTTATAGATATACACCTACCAACAGTTTAACCCGTTCACTCTGTTAACTTCCCTACTTAGAGCCTGCCTCTAGAGGGCGTTCATTTTGTAAAGGGAGAGAGTGTGATGTCACACGATCCCCTCAGTCGGGACCTGACCGAATCTCCGAGAGGAGCTGTTGTAAACGAGCGGTAGCAAGTAATGTAATAAATATTGTTGTTGTTATACAACCCGATGTGTTTTTTGTCTAAGGACAACCGTGAACTGAAATCTGAGGTGATGATGATTAGTAGTAGATAGTACTGAGTGAGCTATTTAAAAGTTCAGAAGTGGGATGTTTGTTGAAGCCCACGGTCAGACTGACATTTCTCTGAGAGAACTGTATAAAAAAAAGTACGTTGTAGGACTCTAACCTACCGGAACTGTGAAAGAAAATGTGCTAAGAAGTGATTTATTTTGAAGTGTATCGAATTAGAGTTAAATATGTCGTTCCTCTCAAAAGGACGTAAAAGTGATTTAATCGAGCTTGCGCTTGAATTTGACGAAATTGTCCCTTCGGATGCTACCTATGTGGCAATAAGGGACATCATCATAAGAAACCAATTCTAAGAAGAAGTTTTCGCGAGAGGATGTCTCGAGAGGATAATTGAAGATAGGATTGAAAAAGAACAAAGGTTAGACAGAGATAAGGAGATGCAATACAGAGATAAGGAGATGCAATTTGAACTAGAAAAATTAAGATTAGAAAAATTAATAATTGAAAACAATAGAAGAAAACAAAGAAAAATCCAAGAGTACTATGAAAAACGATTTCAGCCTCAGCAGGAAAAGTTTGAATCTGAATTGAAAGAAAGGGACGAGAAGTTTACCGAAATTCAGAAGGAGAATGAAAAATTACCCGAAGCTATAGGGTTACAGGATACCAGTATTGAAGAAAAAGCAATGAAAATTGTTGATGAAAGACAACTTCAGTCTCAACAGGAAAAGTTTGATTCTGAACCGAAGAAT
>BMAW01061750.1:0-18496 GCA_019974015.1 Nephila pilipes
TGAGTAAAAATGGAATGTTAGTAGATATTGATAACAAAATGTGTGAAAAATTACATTGCTTAAACATTTATTTCAAACATTTTGTTAGGTCCTAAAAGTAAAATTAGAAATCTAAGATAGTTATATTACAAACTGACTTTTTTATAAATTTTTGCAATTTAACAACATTAAATGACAGTTTATTCCCGATATTGACAAATGTTTCAGTTTTGTGGGAAAAATTCATAGTAATTGTTCCGATACAGAAAACGTTGTATACGCTGATAAATATGTAAATGTTATCCTTTAATTTAGTGTTGCATTTTAAGTTTAACAAACAAAAATAAATATCGATAAATATATATTAGAATACCTTTGTAGGAAATTGGTTGAGAATAGAAAGAGAAAGAAAAGTAAACTGGACTGCTGTGTCTTATTGATCCTAAGAAATTGCTTTTGTTTCCATAATAATTATGTAATACCTTATTATTCTTTTTAGTGTAAATGTAATGGAATTGAAATATATATGACATTTCTATGACACAATATGTAATAGATAATATCATAATTCTTATTCTGTCCCATATCTACTTATCCTATGAGTTAATCAATTAGTAAAAAATAATAAGTTAAATTCCAACTTCAGTAAAGTCCCAATATTCTAAGAATATCTGCTCCTCACTTGTGAATTCAAGTACAGGGTTAAAAGAACCGTGATAGTAAATACGTCTTCTTGACTTAAGACCGAGTTTTGTTCTGACACACAGGTAATATGTCGATCTGACCATGAGTCGGATTTATATTTTACCCCGCTGTTTTCATTAAAATGGGTTATAAAAATTGCACTTAAACACAAAAATTAAATCTACAAGGTTACCAAAAAATTATTTGCGTTTTTGCTTTGCCATTGAATGAGTGAAAATAGGTATGCAAATAGTATATCACGTGATTTAAAAGCCTGTCGAGAGTAAGAATATAAGTCGTTATAAAAGCAAGTCTACCGTGCAATTTCATCATTCGCAACCCGTACAGTAGCAAAGATAAATGGAAGTGTCAAAGGACCTCGTTCTGTGTTCTTTGCTTTACGACTTCAAAATGGGCTTGTCAGCAGCTGCATCAAGCCACCAAATATGTCGAACGTTTGAGATAGTGCAGTAAATGAACGTACTATAAGGCATTGGTTTCAAAAATTTAGGAGGGGAGATTTGTCCCTCTGTGGTGAACGTCTCAGTGAATGAACATGCGCCTTGGATGAGACAGCCTTACAGGAAACAATTGAGGAGAACAGTTGTCTAACAAGTGCAACTTGTTAAACATAACTTGAAAAACACTTTAACGATTCTGATGAAACAATTATACTTCATCTGCACCTCTCAGGAAAGTCACGCAGTCTGAACAAGCTTCCGCAAACGCTGTTGGAAGTTCACGATTGGCAGACTGGATGTCGTCTCCGTACCGCATCCATATTCAATAAAGTGCTTATCAGTGACGAAAAGTGGGTTTGTATTGCACTACCAAGCGTTCCAAACATTGGATGTCCCTTTAGGATATTCTTACTCTCTGCGCAAGACCACCTATGTCCAAACGCAAAATTAATGCTTTCTATCTGGTGAACAGATCGTAATGTGGTTCATTATGATTTGCTACCAATGGGTGAAACGGTCATTCGGGACCTGCACTAACAGCAATTGGAACGTGTGCAATAGATATTGCAACAGAAGGAATCAGCTCTTAAGAATTGCCAAGGTCTACTCTTCCTTCATGACAACGTCAGACCTAATGTCGCACGGATGGCCAGGAGCACCATACAGCGAATGATTGGGAAACTTTGTGCCAGTCTTCTTACTCACTTGACTTTGAGCCATCCGATTACCATCTCCGCCACTCCCTGGATAATGATATTCGTGGAAATGTTTTCACCAATGAAACAGACTTGCGCCAGGAACTCGCAGACTTCTTTGCGCCCCCCCCCCCCCCCTAGAGTTTTACTGCAAGGGATTGCACAGCTGGAGACACATTGGCAGAAGTGGCTGGAATTCGATAGCGATTACTTTGAGGACTAACAATAGGCTACACTGTCTGTAGGCTATATTTTCTTTTCGGCCTATAAACATGACAAGAACTTTATTATTTACTTCGTATATACTTATAATTGACTCGGTTGTTTAAAAAATGGGTATTCTTCAATATTTTCACAAACTCTCTATTCGGTGGATTCGCAGTTCTGAAGTGTAGGATCAGTCATTCCATATGAAAATACAACACATTTCATCTTTATGAAAATTAAAGGGGTATCTTATTCCACTGTTGATTTTTAAAAAAATTTATTTCCCATAGAACGGCTCGTCACCTCAGCCACTGAAAAAAGGGGTGAACTTTCACATCAAGGAAGGTTATAACCTAAATGTTTTGGAATGCTAAAAAGTGAATCAATTTCAATTCTTATTTATTTTTACCTCCTTTTGAATTAATTTTTTTAAAATTTCATTTCACTCATTTCATAAGATAATAGGTCAATTTAAGAGTCCCCGGTCTGACACATAGATGGCCCTAATAGAATTAAATCCATATGTCTTTTAGTTAGCCCTAACCCTCAAATGATGCGTGTATAAATTTGACAATTGTCGGATCATTAGTTTGTGAATTATAGCATTTTGAGTGAAGCAACTTTTGTTATTGTGAAAAAAATGGATATAAAGGAATTTCGCGTGTTGATAAAATATTGCTTTTTGAAGGGAAAAAATACAGATGAAGCAAAAACTTGGCTTGATGCCGAGTTTCAGGACACTGCCCCAGGAAAATCAACCATCAAGGATTGGTATGCTAAGTTTAGACGTGGTGAAATGAGCACCGAAGACGGTGAACGCAGTGGACGCCCAAAAGTGGTTGTTACCCACGAAAACATTAAAAAAGATACACAAAATGATTTTGAATGACAGTAAATTGAAATTGAATGAAATAGCAGATACTCTAAAGATATCAACTGAAAGTGTACATCATATCATTCACGAATATTTGGGTATGAGAAAGCTCTGTGCAAAGTGCATACCGCGCGAGCTCACTTTTGACCGTAATAAACCCGAGTTTTTGCGTCGATATGTGACAATGGATGAAACATGGCTCCATCATTTCACTCCGAAGTCTAATCGGCAGTCATCCGAGTGAACTGCACACGATGAACCCGCTCCAAAGCGTGGGAAAACGCAACAGTCGGCTGGCAAGGTTATGGCGTCTATATTTTGGGATGCGCATGAATTAATTTTCATTGACTTCCTTGAAAAAGGAAGGACCATCAACAGCGACTATTACATAGCGTTATTGGACCGTTTGAAGGACGAAATCGCCGAAAAACGGCGCATCTGAAGAAAACGAAAGTGCTGCTTCACCAAGACAATGCACCGTGTCACAAGTCAGCGAAAACGATGGCAAAAATCCATGAATTGGTCTTCGAATTGCTTCCTCATCCACCGTATTCTCCGGATCTGTCCCCGAGCGATTATTTCCTTTTCTCAGATCTCAAAAGAAGGCTCACAGGGAAGAAGTTTTCGTTGAATGAAGAGGTGATCGCCGAAACTGAGGCCTATTTTGAAGAAAAGGACAAATCGTGCTACAAAAATGGTATCGAAAAGTTGGAGGGTCGCTATAATCAGTGTATCACCCTTCAAGGGAATTATGTTGAATAAAAAAAACTAATTTTGCCAAAAGAATGTGTTTTACTATGGTAGACCGGGTACTTTTCAATTGACCTTTTAATCTTTTTCAATGATATAAGATTACTTATTTAAGTAATCTTATTGGAAATATTATTAAAAGATTCTATTCATTCTTCTCCTATTAAACATATAAAAAGGAAGATGACACTTTTTTCAAAATTATTGTTCAATTATTGAACAAAATATAAAAAAATAAATCCTATAAATATAGTTATTCTAGAGGTTAACAAAAATTGTAACCTGAAATTATGAGGTGGTAAAGTCATAACTAAGAAATTAAAGTGATCCTAAGTTTGGAGTTTTGCTCAGAATGTATGAATAAATTGAAGATAGGGTGAATATATAAAGTGTAATATAAATCAATAACTAAATGAAAAAAAATTTAATGGTTATAAGGTAAAACAAAATATGTTCTAAAATCACGATAAGAGGCACTGATGGCAAATCAACGATACAATCACACACACACTGATATATATAAATATATATATATGCGTATGTGTGTTGCCATTAAAATTGCAACACAATGTAAGAAACAAATAGGAAAAGAAAAATTATTATTGTAAGTAAGCAGTAAGTCATGAAGATAAAAAATTAAATTTATAAGTAATTTGGGGGTTTACAGGATACGAAATTAGTAGAAACAAATGCCAATCCTGGTAACTAAAATAACACTTATTCAGTTAGTCATAAAGTAGAACTGGGCTTGAATGATAGAAACTGGCAACTCATTCCATGCTACTTTCTGTCTATGACCCATTTTATCAACCGTATTAGCTGGAGAGATTTGACGGACTAGTCTCATCAACCGCGGACCAGATGTTTTCAATGGGTGACAGATCTGCGGGCAGGGGCAATAATTAAAAACCTTGTGTATGACAAACATGAGGTGCATGAACAGGTCATGTACTCAGAACTTGACGTGCAACCCGTGGTCTTGCATTATCTTGTTGGAAGATGATGTTTGCCAGGCATCCAACATAGGACCCAACAACTGGACTTAAAATGTCAAAAATGTACCGATCTGCTTTCGAATTACCGTTGGTCCGAACTAGAGATGTGGATCCAATCCAATATCTGCCAAAATTATCACACAAAGTGCAGAGTCCCATTGCCGTTATGGAAAGCAAGCAGGTGACGAGAGGTCTCAACATCGCTTCCAGACATTTAAACAGCAATTAAAATAATGAAATAATATTTTATTATTCTAATTTATTCATTATTATTTTTTTTAATTTCCAAAATATTTTATGAAATGTTGCTTTAGTGGTCATTACTATTGAAGCCTTGAAAAAGATAACATAATTTGTATTAAGTTTAAACACTGATGGAAAATGAATATCTTTATCAATAACATAATTTGAATGTTTTTTTTAAACTTGAATATAGAGAAAAAACATTGTTTGTTAACATAAAAGTATAACTCAAAGTTTTAAAAAAAAGTCTAAGTTAATACTGAAAGCTTAAAAACTAATAATAAATAAGGATGCATCAGTCTCATCCAAATGGCACTACAATTCTAAATTCAAAGTTAATTTTATTCGTTTGTATTTTGTAAATACGATTTAATTTATTTTTAGAGATTTTAGCAAATGTATATTTTTCATTTATATTAATAACTAAAACGAGATTTTGGAGATTCCAACAAAGTATATTAAAGAAAAAGATTTAAAATTGTATTCAATTACTCTAGATATAAAATACTAAAAAGATGCTTTCCCCAGCCATCACACTTTCTACATCCTTTGGAACGAAACTTCTGAAAAGTTTAATTTCCTGGTTCAAAAATAATATATATATATATATATATATATATATGTTTCGATTGATGATGAAAATTGCTGTGTTTGAAAATAGTTTTTATAATCATGAGTTTTGCATGCATAAAGTGCAATAGCATAAAAAGAACTATTGAAATGATGTGTACTCAGAACACTAGTAAGATCTTCCAAACAGATATTAAGTAGCTAATAAATTTGTATGTATTTGTGTATAACATCATCTGAAATTATCCGCACGCAATTGTAGTTCCATTATTTTATATTTCCCTCAAAAATAATGGAAATACTTTTGAATATAATAACTAAGAAGTGCTTATTCTTTAAAATTCACTGCTTTTATGAGAATTTTTAATGCGTTTGTGAATATTTTATACATTTTTACCAGCAATTTAGTGTATAAGCAGAGTTGGAAAAAATGACTTAACAATTTTAAATAAATAAAATTCTTGTTGTTATAAAATAGAATATTTTTATTTATATATATATTGTACTTTTTTTTATATGTTTTGAACAGGAAATGGAAAACAATATCTTCCAGACGAACACAGTGTCTGGCACACAAATAGATGCTGTTTCTTTCACTTTTTTACAACAGCTTGCAATATCTCTTGCTGCATCCTTGAATTTCTTGACTGGTATTGGTTTTCAGTTGAACTATGGTGTTAGGAATTTTGGCAAAAAATAATCTCTCAGTTACCACTAGAGAAAAAAATGCTTCCAGTGACATCAGGGGAATATGAGGACTTTTCGAGAACGGAATCAAGTCTTAGCTTTTCAGCTACTCATTCGCAACACAGATCGAGAATGATTAGGCTGCAGTCGAGCAAAGCTTTCAAGCCTGAATTATCTATGGTCTAATCTTGTGTTGTGAAATGCTTAATCTAGATCAATATCATAGACTTAAAATGAGGCCTTCCAAAAAGCAATACCCATATATCCTCTCTGTGTGAGAAAAAGAGGACATTGTAGCCTAGAGGTCCCGATCTTGAACTTGCGGCTGCAGTTTTTTTCCGTTGAGTCCTGGGTGCGAGATCTGATGTTTTTAAAGATTCTCTGTGTAACGGAGCTTATGCCTGTTGTATATGGTTGAGATCCCAAGTCCTTCTTTTGGCGTAGTGTGGAAAATTTTTAGTTAAAAAATGATACTCTTCTTTTTTGAGCACATAAAGGAGAAAATAATAACTATTTCTAAGAATACTTTGAATATAAATAATCTGGGGACAGAAAAATTCAAAAGAATTCGAATGATAAATAATTAACAATAATATACTTTAAACTGCTTTCATAAAACATTATTCATACAGCATCAAAAAGAATAATAATTAATTTAGTTATGTTTCTATATCTCGTTTGAAAGGGATACCCAGAATTATTTAAAATCACCTGATTTCAAAATTCCTTATTTTCAAAAATAAACGACATGGAATGATAAGTAATATATTAATACAAAAGAAAACTGTAGTAGTTTTATGTTGTGAAAAATAGGCGACCATCATATGTCCTTTACTATGTTATTTCTTCTAAGCTGTTTTAGAAGCTTTCATGGAGCAACTTCTCAGTTGGATCGGTCCGCAGTGGACCAATGACTTGATGCTGCACATTTGGCCATCTAATTTACTTGAAATGCGATTCTCATATCTAATAATCTGATACTTATGCAATTTCTTCCTTTGGCGGCTTGTATAAGTATATGTGCTACCATTACCCATAAATTTATGTGAAATTTAACAACGGATTTCTGCTGCTTACAATCAGTTTTGACTGACACTTGACAAGGTATTGGGCAGGAATTTATATATCATATTGACAATATACGTGTAACAAAAAGATGCTTTATTGAACACTTGTAAGAAAAACTTCTACATTTTTCATTTACATTCATTTATTATTTATGATACTTTTTCATACTTATCTATAAAAATATGGAATTTTGAAATAGTATGAATAATTTTGAATAACCTTATATTTTGTGGACTTTATTTATGATTATTTCTAATGGAATTTTGGTTTTGTCAAATTCCTTATATTTAAACATAAATCATGTTGATTCTTTGAAAAATATAAACACATTAAACAATTCTTAATGTAGCATAATGATATTGTGTTCGTTTAATTGATAGAAATTTTACAATGTGTTACTTTTCCTTCCTTTTCAACTGCACTTCGTATCCATGTATGCAAAATTAATCATTGGTCATTTTACCAAATAAAGATATCATTAATTAAAGTGAACAAATACTTAGATTTAAAATACATACTTTTGTGTAAATTGGAGGTTTTATATTATTATTTTTGTATTTAATTTGTAAGAAACTATTTTTATTTTTGTAAAAGAAAGTTACATGGCACAAAAATATGAATTATGCCAAAATGCTTCATTATTGTATAATCCAGTCTTATTACAGAACTTATGATTTAGTGCAAACTTAGATGGACTCTTTTCGAACTGATTAATATATTGCATGTTACTTACTAATAAAATGTATTTTAGTTTTTCAATGGAAATCTTTCTCTCTGAATACATAAAAAAGATAATTAATAACAATTTCTAAGAATTCTTTGACTATAGAAACTACAAGAACAAACAAATTTCAGAAGTATTTGAATGATATAAATTATTAACGATAACATATCCTAAACTAAATATTTTATCTTAAGGCACATTATTCACATTATGCACAAAAAAAGTATTACATAGTTCGTTAAGAAGTGCTGCTATATTTTATGTAGCATTCATATATTTAAATTTGTGATTGTGTACCATAAGGATCCTTCAAACACTAAGAACTAAATAAAAAGTTCATCAACAATTACATAAAGTTAAAATAATACAACAATCTTTTCCATAAAAATTACTTTAATTCCATTCCCTGTCACTGAATAATACGGTTGTACATTAAAAACATTTCTTATGCTATTTGGAGAAGGGAAAAAACACAATTGAAGCAAAAACCTAATTATTTACTTGAACCCAACAGAAATGCAATTCAAACACACCTAACCGTCTTCTTATATCTTTCTATTATACTCTTATTTCTAAGCATCCATAAACCCTTGACAAAGAGTTGCAAAAATACTCTTTTCTCCAACAAAAGAATGGGAGCAACAAGAGGAAAGGAGATGGAAGGAAAAAAAGTAAGTCCATCCGCACTTTCTTGACCACTGGTGTACGCGAGAAGTGGCCCCTTGGTGCGTCAGGAAGCACTCATGGATGCGGCCCTAAAGGGCCTTAGAGTCCGGGCCCTTCTAAAGGAAATGGTCTATCCGTGGAACAGCAAAACGAATTGAGACTGACTGCACAAAGGGGGACAATTGAAAGAAGTCTGGGACTCAATTGGAAACGCTATCGAAGAGTGAAGGAAAATTAAAGAAGTGTGCTCCAGTAATCCCATTTTGTTCTCCCTTTCCACATCGCAGAGGTGGACATAAAAAAATGTTCTCCTTTAGGGAAGCATTCTACTGAGAATGGAATGGAGATCTCTGAGAATCGTAATTAATACCTCGTTTCATCTAGGATTCTGGCTCCTTTCTTCATAGGATCTTTTGTAAATAAAGTTTTCTTTTGTCCATTATTTGAGATCGAAAGTAAATGTGAGACTTTTTTCTCACATTTGATGATTTATAAGATGTGATAAATTAAGGATGGTTTATTTGTGAATACGTTACGGGGATTTTTATTTGTGTACTCTTAAGGAAAAAAGGTTACTTAATGTAGGATTTGTTTTCATTCCATAGAAAGTAATATAAGCGATTTCATCTATTTAGTTAATTAAGTGTGTAGCACACGTATACACACAGATACACATTATTTATATATATTCCCTTGAGCAATTAGTATTGGTAGTATTTAAATAAGATATTAACTATAGAAATTTCTAAACTACTAAGGAATTATATGCTTAAAATGGCAGGAGTAAAAATTGAAAGAAAAGTGAAAAAAAGGCAGACGCATAATTTAAAGTGTATAAAGTGTATATGCATTACCTTAATTGCTTATTCAAATAGTTTAGAAATTTTTGAAGCAATTCAAAACGTTTCTCATTTATATTCTAGCAACAAGAAAGCACAAATTCCACTGAGAAAACCCCCAGACATCATTAATTCAGAGAGTAAACACAGTGTCACATAAATTCGATTGCTTAAAATACTTTTAATTTCTTAAGAAATGAATTGATCACATGACATTTTTTAAAATTGTATCCGAAATCTGCTTATTTTTGCCTTTAACGTCTCTTTTATTTTAATTTCTATTGTACAATATTCAATTTCCTGAGTTATTTGGTGAAATAAAGTAAATAAAAAATTTCAGTAAATAAACATAAAATATTTATTCAAAACTTTAATATTAATTCATTAAAATTATTGTATATATCTTAAAATATAAACTGTATACAATGGATAAAGTCTTAAGTCAAACATATTTAAAACCGTCCACTTATTCTCGAAGAAATTATTATTTTTAATTTTTTTTTTACAGTTCCAACATAGAAACAACATAGAACCTCAAAAGTTGCATTGATTAGCATTGTGTGTGAGGTATTTATGTTCTGCTATTTTAATGTATTTTGATGCATTTAGTTTTATGATATATACATATTATTTATCTTCTCTTTTCTCTTTTGTGATTGTTAAATTACTAGTTAAAACAATTTAATAATATTTACAATGCAAATGTATTTGCTTGAGGATTATTTTGCAAGTTTTGTCAATATTCTGGAATTTATTATAACTTCATAATAACTTTATTTGTTTTATATTCAAACTACATTAAAATTTCTATATCATGTTTTACTTAAACTTCAATTGATTTATTTGCTTACAATCCATTCAAAGAAAAAATATTTAGACTGAGAGTAGAAAGAAATCATTGTGGAGGAAATAATCTGCAATCTCAAAATTTTTAGATTTCCTTTTGTAAGTTGAATAACTAATAACAGTTCTAAGTTTAACTATATTATTTATTTAACTTGTACAAAATGACCAATATATTTTGTTTGAGGTTATTTATAGTTTTCCAAGCAACATAAATTTAATTAAAAATTTAAAAGTAAATATAAATAACTTAAGACAGGATTTACTGATCTTAATCTTAAGCTGATTTTATATAAGGATTTTCAAGAATGTATTGTAAAAAAACCCTGAATCTCTTGATTAATATATATAAGATATATAATATATATATATATATAGTATATAAGAGTATATATATATATATATATATATATATATATATATATATATATATATATATATATATATATATATATATGAAACTCTTTTAAAACATATGTTTCAATAATGTATATTTTATTTACGTTGCTATAGTTTAAATTTAATTTAGCATCTCAAAAGTAATTTTTTTGTATTTAGAAAGCTCATTAAAAATTTTATATTTTCATGTCGAAATAAAACCATTTGATTGCTTTTGTTTCTTCTATTCCATAAATTTATTTCATAAAATACTGAAATTTTAAAAAATATTGAAATATAAGACTATATTATCAAAATACACAGGAAAGCAACTTTTAAGCCTATAGGTTTTACAAAATTAAAAAAATTATATGAATAATTCCTACTTGAATGCCCTTAGGTACTTAGAATTAAGATTCATATGCTTATCGTCAAAATACTATTAATTATTCTTTATTGTATGGTTGCTCAATGAAAAATATTCTACATTTTAAATTTTCACTCTAGCATTCTATTTTTCACTTTAAAAGTGGTTAAGGAATTAGGACATGGGAAATAAACTACCGAATTCGAGACTTTATATTATGTGACATTTATGATTTAAAATTATTTATTAGCTACTTTTCTTGTCCCTATTCATGATATATTTTTATTCATTTTATTGAGTATGTAAATGTATTTATTTTAGTGAAAAAAATTTTTTTTCCTTCCTTTGAGTTGAATATGGACATGGTTTTTCTGATCACATTTGCAGTTAGATAACTATTTTATAATTAGTATTCCAATAATGTACAATTTTGTTTTCATTTATAAAGATAAAACATCAAAATAGTAGTTCACCATTTTTTTTAGATATAACAACATATGTCCTTTGAAAAAAACAGAGCTTTGTATTATTAGAAATTTACTTCTTTTCAATAGGTTTTTTTTTTAAAAAAAAAATATATTACTTGGAGAAAAGAAATAGATGTTGTCGAAAGTATATCAATAGAAGATAGCACATAGATAAAGAGTGGATTTCATTATTCAGCTATATTATGTAACAATTTAAAATCAATGATAAATGCTAGCTTCAATAGTAATAAACACGTAGTCATCTGTCTATCTATCTATTATTTTGAGAACAATAATATATTATAATTAAAAGTACAACATTTGTCTTTCAGTACTTTGTAAATTATCTCAAAAAATTTAATACTTAGGTACAGGATAAGAAAAATCATAAATATTTTAAATGCTTTAAGAAGTGTAACCGTTATAGTAAGGCATTAGCTTTCCTGTTGTTTTTTATGTCCATTGTATCGTAAATCTGAGGTGTTATTACATTAACAGGATTCGTTAAAATCCTTGAAATTCTAGTCCATCCCCTTCAAAGAAAGTCAACGAACAAACAAGCTCTTCAATCAAACAAAACATGCTTTATTCTTTCCAGAGGAAAAAAATAAACAAACAAACGTATGTGCATAAAAGGAACAGAGTAGTAGGACAAACTATCTCTGTTTACAAAAAATAAACACTACAATCATTAGAAAAGTGGGAAAAAGAAACAAAGAAGCATAAATGGTAAATTTCTGTCGGAATGTTGAGGAATGGAAACCTGAAAGAAAGTGAAAATAAAATAGATGCAAACCAAACAACGCGCTTTCTTTTTTTTTTTACCCACCTCACACAAATATGAGTTTCTGAACTGCCAACTCCAGAGCTCGGAAGATTGCAGCTTGATGTTTGTTTCGAAAGTCTTGGTGGGGCGGATATTTCAGAACCTTATTTTTCTTTTCTTCTATCTCGAAGTCCGACAATCCTGTCCTCTGCCAAAATATTGAACATTGAGAAAACTGAGTGGTAAATTTCAGTGAAATTTCCGAGCTATCAGCACGTGCAGTCAATTCAAATCTTTTGATCTCTTTTTTCTAAGCAAATGAGCTTTATATAGCTGTCTTCCACGCTCACGATCCATTTGGGTGGATTTTAGAAAAGAAGATAAAATAAATTTAGGAATGCATCTCTTGGGAGTCTCACATAGTATTTGATTTGAAATGTGGCATATCTGAGTCATTTCAGAACAGGTTTTGAAATCGATGAGTCAAAGCTATACTTTCCCTAAATTTGATATTTCTTTTGTCATAAAAGAAAATTTATTTTTGTTCCATAACAACAGTCTAATTAAAGAACCTCTTATTTTATAGTCTATAGCCTATAAAATAAGAAGTTAAACTATGTTACAACTTTTCAAAAAAAAACAGCTCAAAAAACTATCTGTTAATGAGATAGCAGATAAAGTATGCAGATAACATTATGAAGTCAAGTTGATGTTACCATCATATTCCTGTTATCTGTTAAGATATTCTAAAAAAAATGAATTGATTCACATTTTATTGCTTGGTTTGCTATCTGGTACCAAATGGAAATTCAACTCCCGCTAATGTCGAGTTGTCGTCGTCATTTTCAGTCGAGTTTTCACCGTCAAAGATATTTACCCTCCTACATTATACACTGAATTCAAAGAATATTCAGCAATAGGGCTGCGAATATTGAACTGATCCAAGAAAATGAAAGTGGTCTCATCAGCCAAAAAAAAAATTATGCCAATGATTTTTTTGAATAAGAACGTCATAATTATAGACTTCTTTAGAAAAATGAATACTTGACAGTCGACAATAGTACTATTATTGTGAATTATCTCTCTTTATCGTTTCCTATTCCTAACACAGGCACTTTTGGAATTGCTTTCTGTGTATGTGTGATTGTTCGTAATGACAGTTGTAAAAATGAAGGAGGTCATATGTTTTAAAAAAAAGTTACTAAATATAAAACTTTTATTTGTCTATGTTAAATTTGTAGTTCCTGTATGATAACATATGTTTAGTTTCCATTTTTTCTAATTTTATACATATTTTAAAAAATTTACATGAATTATAATGTATTAATTATAGACAGAAAATTTAAAAAAAAAAAAACTTCTTTTCTTTTGCAAATTTCAAATCTTAATAAAAATTAGATAGATGATATTTAATACTATTTCTAAATTTATAACAGACTTTTTAATATCATAACTTTCTTATTACTTAAAATTACTTAATAAATAAATAAATTACTTAAAAAATCGAATGAAACGCAAACATTAAGAAATCCATGAAACAGACTTTAACAGGTTTGAGAACTGTGTTAATTTCCAATCTGAAAGAAACGCTTATATAAACTAATGAAGAAGCAAGTTTAAAGTTTGAAGTATTGAGAATTGATAAAAATCTTTATATTTTTATTCATCTAAAGATTTCCAGCTTACAATTAAAACTACACTTCCCTCTCTGATTTATACTTTATGTATTTCAATTGGTAAAATTGCATTTGTCGTAGAATTTTTGCAATTTACAATGCTTTTAAATTAATTTAAATATATTTATGGGTTAAAATTAATTATGCCTCAGAGCATTTTCCAAAGATTCTTAATTTATTCATAGTATATGGTTCTAAAAGTGTATTTAAAAGATGTTTCAAAACAGATCGGAAAAGATTGAAAAAAAAAAAAAAAAAAAAAAAAAAAAAAAAAAAAAAAAAACAGAACAAATAGGACAATAAAAAAACCAAGAAAATGGATTATAACATTTTAAAGTACTACAACTGGCTTTAGATAGTTTCGGCAGGGTTGATTCGATTGATTTTACAAACGTCGCACTAGAATCTGAATCTACTGGTGATGTATCTCATAAATTAAATTTCGGTCATATGACGAGGAAGAATCATGGGAAATGCACCTCCTCTCCTAACTTCCACACAATGCCAGTAGAGGACTTTTAAGTATCAACAGATTTTAACGTTCTCAGCTCTGCCTTACAAGGAGATCTTTGCCTTAGGTGGGATAATTTAGGATTTAGAAGCTTATCTTTCACCATATACAGTACCATCACATAAAAAATAGTTATAGAACCAAATATTGAAAAGACTTAAAGAACAAAAATCAGAATGAAAAGAAACAAATACACACACATTGCTACATGTCATAGATACTTTATAAAAGCAGCATTCTATAGAATACTTACGTATTGCGCAATAACTCTGGTGCATTTTTAGGCACAATGTATGAAATATGAAAAATTATTACATACTTTCCATTGTATATAATATCTATGCATTCTATATAGAATGACAACAATTATTCAGGCAAAGTATAAAAAAAAGATTCTAATAAAGCTATTATATAAATGACGCATTCTTCAAAAAAATACAAATCTGAAAAAATAATTGAGAGTACATTAAAAATATTTATTCAAATACGTAAGAGAAGATGAAATTTGTACAAACAAAATCTATGCCTTTCTTTATTATGAAACAATTTTCATATAAAAAATAAATTAAAATAAACTTACTTGTTAAAAAATGATTTTTTCAAACAGGTTCTTTTTTCTGCATAATCTGATAAGTTTCTTTATCAATTGTTTTTCTGTTCTCTGTATTTATGTATTTAAAACATCTTCTGGTAGAATATATGTTTTAAAAGTCCTACTTAAGTTTCTAGCCAAAAAAGATTCTGTATAGTGTTCATTTTATCCCAGAAAGATGTTTTATTTTTTTATAAATTTAAAGCTGCAGTCCTTTATTACAGGGGTCATTTTTGTTGTCTTGCATCCAAGCACAGAGCATATTTCGATATCTTGATTAGATCTTCGACACTACCATGGTTTTGTGAATGACAAGAAGTTAAAAATTAGCGGCAAATTCCCCTACTATAGTCAGACTGTGATATAGATGACACTCTAAGAAACGAGAATATGTGCTGTCAAGTTATATGCTATTTCTCAGCCTTTTGAATGTTAGAGACTTAAGAATAAAATATTTAGTATGATGATCTAGGTAAAACCGTAATAAATTTATATATTCTTACCTGGCTGAGACTGGATAGTCAATTAGATCTACCTGATAATGGGAATAAGATTAGAAAAAATCGTGCTACGGAACAATGCTCATTTTAATACCTTTCTTTTTTTCTGGCAAGGTTTACAAAGGGTATGTAAAGTTCAATATCTTCGCGTGTAACGTTTTTGTATTTCTGATTCTTTTTTCAATATTCATCTCTCGTCCTTCTTGTCCAGTAACAAGAAGAGCAAGAATTCCCTCCGAGTTTGTGACGTAATATTGTATCGTAATGATGCTCTCTTTTACAGCATAAATAAATTTACGTTTATTATAATCATCACATCATATGATTCAGCACCCAATGGTGCATTGGTTCTCTTAGTTGTCATTTTGGCTTTTATACATAACTTATTAACATCTGGTAAGTATTTTCGGCGTACTGTTTATTGCAGAGCCAAATTCAGGGCAGATAATCGTCGAATCATTGTTTAATGTCTATAGACCACAACAACCTCTTTCAACATTACAGCTTGCTCCCTTTATTTTCATAGAACAGGGTGTAACATTAATTTTGATTGCACAAATTTAAATAAATTGCGCATTTCGAGACTCCTGTACAAACCTCTAATGGCAAACAAACAACAAGACTGAGGTACACGTTAAAAATCACATGCCTCGCCACGTGATATTCGAAACGAAATATATTTCATAATTTCTTTCCGGTTGATTTGGGCGTTACATGCCTCAAGCCGGAACAACTAAATATATATATATATATATATATATATATATATATATATATATATATATATATATATATATATATATATATATATATATATATATATATATATATATAAATATATATATATATATATATATACATATATATATATACATATATACATGTTATGAGCATATATATATACATATATATATATATATAAATATACATATATATATATATATATAGTATATATATGAGCATATATATATATATATACATATATAAATACATATATATATACATAGTATATATATACATATACAGATAGATAGACAGATAGATAGATAGATAGATAGATAGACAGATAGATAGAGAGAGAGAGAGAGAGAAAGAGAGAGAGAAGTGTGTTTGAAAGGGCTTGGATCATCGAGAAGCAATGCAACTGTGTTGTTCTCAGGTCATTTTGTTCAGAGTGTGCTTGCAGAACATATTATAGTTATGGAATTCTAAATGGTACTCCACTTTCTGGAAACTGGGTTCAAGAAGACTGTCGAGATGATAGAAGAATTGTGCCGCAAGTGCTAGTAGATCCCACACTTGCTCGTACCACGATACGTAGGGTTTCCAAATTGTTTCAGAACTGTTTTCTGTCGCCTTGGTGGAAGCGAAGGTGCAATCTGAGCATTCTTATGGTGTACAGCCTTTAAAACCGATCATCATTTCTTACCCGTCTACATTGGAGCTAAACCAGAGAGAAATAGATGTTAGATATTTTAAACGTGGTATTTTGGGATGAATCTTCTTCATTTTGGGACAGGTGTAATTGCGAACGGATGTGGGAGACTCTGTTGAACCTAACCCCTGTTGTCGTCTGCAACACATCACACAGCAGGCGTAATTATCTAAAAGTAGTCATCATAGCCAGTCTCACTTGAAATAGTATCGTAAATCTTAATAAGCCGAAGCAGAATGGGCATATTGATTTGTCATGGTTCATAAAAATATAGTGAACGCGTGATAATTCCTAAATAGTCTTCTTCATTGGCAATTTTTCTATAAGATAATGCCCTGTCTGCATATACCTGGTGCAGCCCAAGCACATTCCCTCTAATGCTCAGACATTCTCATAGCCAACTAGCCTCTTAAAGATGTCACCAAAATCGCAATAGTTAGGGAACCAGCTGAAACTCCAACCTACCCTGTATTACTCTGTCAGCTATGATTTGAAGTGGGTAGATTTAGTCATATTCTCGACTCAAAAATAACATCGAAGTCAATCAACAAAATGTCATATGTGTTGCGGTAAGTATCCCACAAAATTTAGTGGCAGTCCGGTGCGCAATTGAATTTGCATGTATTTTTCTTAACTACACACACTGAATTGTTTACTTTTGTCTTGATTTAAGAATCAAAGAATCATTCATCTGTATTATTACTGTATTAATATTCATTATCCAAATAATAATAGAGATGTTTTATATATATTATGTATTATATATATATTATTGTTATTATATATATATATATATATATGTGTGTGTGTGTGTGTGTGTGTGTGTATAAGTATTCTTTTTACACGTCTGTTTTAATAACATGATAAGAAGAGATATAATTTTTCCTGTGAAGAAGATATATAATTTCAATAAATCATAACACAATATAATGTGATTAAACTTTATTTGAGAGTATATTCTGACATTTTTATGAATACAATATAAAATTTTATAATCAAAATGTTTTAATCTATTTTAAGTTTTGTATAAAACTTATACTGTTCACACGCTCTTTCGCATTTTACATAAGAACATTGTTAAGTTAAAGAAATTTTTCAAATGAATAGAAGAATTGTATGGATATATTTAAGAAAAAAGTAATGAAATTTATTTTTGTTGATATTTTGAAAAACTCTCTTTCACACCATTTTTTTTGGTGGTTTTCGGCAACAAATTTCTCTTTTAGTTATAACACATGAAATATTCATATTTAAATTCAATACATTCAATCCATTAGCATAAATAGGAAAGTATGTACTAATATAGTAGTTTTCTCGGGATATTTTTTTTAGTTTTTGGTCAGTTTTTATAATAGAAGGTTTCAATATTTCCAAATTCATCTAAACTGCAAGACTATGTTACACGAAAAATAAAAAAAAGTATTAATTTATGTTTAAATTATTAATAATTTATCATACTACATGTCTTACGTATGTTATTATCATATATATATATATATATATATATATATATATATAT
>BMAW01061761.1:0-17433 GCA_019974015.1 Nephila pilipes
TATATAAATACTGTTCTCTCTTTATTGCATTACATTGTTAAGGAGTAATAACCAAAACATATTTTTTGCGTGATAATCTAAGACCCTTATGAATTCTTTATTGCTTTATAGAATACGTTTTCACACATATCTTCTGATAAACGCTGTATTTTTAAATAAATATTATTCTAAGCAGTGATTTTTTAGATATAATTTTAAAAGTTTTTCTTTCGTTTGAAAATGTTCTAGTTTTCTTTTCGTCTCTAACTTATTTACTATTAATACAGTAGTTGTAAATCAATTATGAAAAATTGTGATGAACTTCTGAATCTTTTTGTAGTGAGTGATGGAAGAAGTTGGAATTCCTGTCACTTGAAGTTAATTCAATATGCAAGTTTATTCCTTGAAATCATTAATTAAATGGAATATTGAAAGCGCGTAATGAAGGTAACATGCTTCGAAAATCTGCACACTCTAATCCAGAAAAGTAATAATTTATATAAAAAGGTTCCTTTTATTGATTAAGAAGTATATTTAAAAATAAATATTTACATCGAGAAATAAATTTGAAAATTCTTTTAATTTGAAATCAGTGCGATGTTTAATATAAAAGTGCTTGTGCATTTCAAAATAATCTGATGATTTTCCTTTTTCATAATTATAAAGAATATTATATATGATCTCTAAGGCTCAGAGAGTACATTTTTTAAACATAAACAAATATGTATGAACATTAATAATTGCTGATTTCATTCACCATAGATCTTTTATGTAGATCATAACAATGATATCGATTCGGATATCTAATTTAGGCAAACCTTGATAGTATAAGGTCTACCGAAAAAAATCTACGCACTTGTCAATTAAAAGAAATTAATTCATTTTCCCATATTTAATAACATTTATTAAATATAATAATTCCTCATCTTTATTTTTCACTACTAGCCATTGGGTGAGAATAATATAGAGTTTCTCACAATAGCTCTGCGTTTTCCTTACAAATGGTCAAAGTAGCCATTGGTCAGACACTATTATGATGTATCAAGATTTACTTACTATTTACCTATTTTCTTTAAATGATTTCTTAAATTCAACCTCTAACTGACACTATTTCTTAAAATAGAAATTTTGTTAAGTTTCAACAACTGGTAATGAGTTGTGAGAAGGAAATCCTTTTCTTGAAACATGTTTCTAATACACAAATATTTGGCATGCAAGTGGAGAGTTCTATGTTTCCAAATGCAAAACACAATATTTTTCTTTGTTTTTTTTTTGTAGCTAGTCAATTTTTATCATCATTTACCATTCTGTTCCAAAACGATACATTTTTTTTTATCAAGCAAGGAAAATTGCTTTACTCATTTTTACATGTAATATTCTATTATTTAAGAATACCAGCTTTTACTGTATCATGTCTTTGTCAAATGAATCAATTTCTGAGACATTCATTGAACTTTTGCATTGTTAATCGAATCTTTGCTCCATTTATTAACAGTAAAATTTTCAAATAAATTAAATTTTTTAAGAGATAAAAAAAAACAGATGTAGTATCTAAAGTTTGAATTACGAGAACTACACCTATATATATATATATATATATATATATATATATGTGTGTGTGTGTGTATGTGTTTATGTATGTATATATGTGTGTGTGTGAGTGTATAGCTGTAGAGGTACGTTAAATGTCAACGCAAACGATTGTTGCGTTAAACTGAAAGCTAATATTTGATACTTGAATAGGCTGTGATAAACAAAAGATAACTCGCACATTAAAAAAGAATTTTCTTTATATGCAGGAAATAAAAAAAAAATATTAGTATATAAGGAACAAAAATACTAATAAATAACGAAAATAATTTTTTTAAACTTCTTTTATCTTTTACACTTAATTGTAAGTGCAAAATTTATTTAGTCATTTTCACACGTATTTAGTTAAATCTCTGGCAAAACTAAATATTATTCTACCATATATCTAACAAACTAGTACGTTTCTAAATTATTTGCTAAGCTTTTCGGTTGTTAATAGAATATTTTTATAACTTTTTAGTTCAATAAAAATTTGAAGATTTTGTTTTATTTAAAATTGTAAGGAATTTAAAATTTACGAATTGTCTAAATTTTTATGTCAATGAAAAATGATTTAAAAAGTGATGATAAAAGTTAAGAATACGAAAAGTACCAACAGTTTTACTGGCACCTTAATCTGTTCACTCCCAGCCTATCTTATTTCATACGCGTTTCCTCTCCTGTGACCAGCGTATCACATTAGATACACTCCGTTAGTATCTTTTACAGGCTAACGTATCAATACAGATACGCACGATGGGAACGTTATATTTGATTTTTTAAATATTACTATATGGCGTTACAATGCCGCGAAATGAATACAGATAGGTTATTTGGATTGTTGACTTTGATGATATGGGCTTGGATTTCACTTCCGGCTTTCAGGGGGGTGGGGTGTAGTAATTAATAAATGCACGTGTTGTGGCGTAGCACTTTAAATGTAATGATATTATTTAAAGGGTGCTTTTGGTTTGCTTTTTTAGAAGTTCGAATCGGAATTTATGGATGTTTTGGGGGGTTATGGCTTTTAGCAGCAAATGCTGCCAGCTGTTCGTTTCATTCGGTCGGTTTTTATTTGTAGCGACAGTCATGGCGAAAAGTAAGTATATATCTGATACTGAGATTTGCAAATTAATGAATGAATCTGACACTAAAGTTAGTGAAAATGATCCAAATCTATACACTGCCATTAAATTAAAAAAAGAAGGAAAATATGTGCCCTTCGCTCAATTTCTTGCATGAAGTAACAAAAGTTGACAAAATATGTGTGTAAGACATATGACGTTGGAGTTTGCGTTGAAGAATTTTTCTTATAAAAATACTAAACAGCAAAATAAGATTCATATTTTTTATCTTAATATTCCATGTAAGGGTACATCATTACACAATGAAATTTATGTAACAAATGTAAGTATATTTTGTATTTTCTTAAATAATATGATCAATTTTCAATTAAATCTTTTCTTTTCTTTCGTATATATTAAGTTTAATGCATTTTAAATAATGTAAATAAAAACCAAAATATTCTAATAAATAGCCGATTTTAGATGAATTTTTTTCACGAATTAGGCTTAATATCTAAAATTGTCTGGACACAGCTTGACAATCCGTAGTAAGAAGTCGCCGCTCCAGGAAAGTACTTCTTTCTTCTTCATCCGGTAGCGAAAGGGTTAAATTACTATGTAAGTATTTACCTTATTTAAGTTAATAGTTCTGTTAAAATCTAATATAATAAACTAAAAAAAAATGAATTTTAAACCTTTAATCTTATTCAAAATACCTTTTAAATGGATAAACATTTTTTTTCCTTAGATATATTCTACTTAATATATTGTCAATGGAAATTAAATTTTAAAATACATTAGTAAATGTTACAGTAGAAAGATTTTATGCTTTCTTTGTATTCTACTTTCGTGCAATACATAGAGAAATTTTTTGTTTCTAATATCAGAAAACCTAATAACCACTCAAAACTAGAAGTTCCATTGCATATATTGTGCAATCAAGAGCTTTCTAAACATCGAAATCCTTCGGTAATGTATTCCAGAATGCGTCATCATCTTCTGGTGAACGCTATATTTTAAATTTTAGATTTTGCAAAATACTATTTTTTCAAATGGGAACTAAACAGTTTTTTTCGTAAGAAATTATTCTTGTTCTTCCCCAAGTTAGTAGCAATAGTGGTAACTGTATCTCGACAATTAATGGTGACCTGCTAAATCTTTACTCAGAGAGTGCATAAAGAAACTTACATTCTCCCATTCAAAAAATAAAATTGTTAATTTCCTCATATTTTGAGAGTGCGTATTGAAAGGCTACATCCTTCGCAAAATCTAAATGCTCTTGTCTAGAAAAGTAAAATTAGTTTTTAAAGTTACCTTTGTTTGGTAAGAATGTATATTGAACAAGACAACATTGTTACATCGAGAAAAAATCTCAATTTGAAATCACACTGTGGTAAAATATGAAATTATTTGTATATTTCAAAATGAATTAGGGATTTTTATTCTACATAACTTTAAAGAATATTATACAAATCTGTAAGGCTTACAGCGTACTCATTTTCAACATAAGCAAAGATGTCTCATATTTATTTATTGCTGAATTTATTCACCATAGTTCTTTGCTATAGATCACCACAATAATTTCAATACGGATATCTAATTTAGTCAAAAGGTGATAATCTAATGTCTAATGAGAAAAAAATATGTCCACTTGCGAGTTATAAGAAATTAATTCATTTTTCACACATTTATAAATATTTTTTAAACAAATTAATTCCTTATCTTTATTTATCACCATTTGCCCGCGCGAGAGATTTTTTTGTAACATTTTTTTTAAGAAGCGTTGTCCATAGAGTTAAAAGACTACATTAGAGAGTCTTTGCTTTAAACATATTTGCTGCAGAGTTTTCACTCAGTAGATTTTAGAGGAACAAAATGTACTGGAAAGTGTAATATAAAATTTCCCACCTTAGGTCTGCGGCTTTATGTTAAATGACCAAAGCAGCATGTAGGCTGGTACTATCATGAGGCACCATGATGTGCTTACTATTCAAAATACGTCTTCTTTTCTTTGAAAGATTTGTTAAAATCCACTTGTTGTTGACGCTATATTTTCGAAATTCGCTTTCCGTTAGGTTTAAGAAGTTTGGAATCTTTTGCTTCTATGACGTCCTGCTCTATGCACTCCTCTCTATTGTTTAAATTCAAACTCGGTTTAAAAGTAGAGGAGCTGTTTGTCCTAGTTCACAATACAACCTTTTCCTTACGATGTTTCTGTAGCTAATAAATATTTTATCACCAGTAACCACCTGGTTCAAATGGTATACATTTTTTTGTATCAAGCAAGCAGAGATATGCATATGATGTCTGGATTAAACGCATCTTTCATTTTCGAATTGGATAAACGGTAATGCGTAAATAATGAAATTAAAATTATATCAAGAAATCGTTTAAGTAAATACATTCCAGCTTTAATTAAACAGCATTCTAATATTAAAGTTCAAACTGGGTATAGAGTTGAAGGACGCACTGTGTTCAAGATCACCGTTTGTTCTATTCTTACGAGTTTTACGTACTTAAAGTGACGCAATGAGATCAAAATAAAAGATAAATATTTAATTTAATGTTTTTTATATTATTTGACTTTAACCTATGTGTATGAAACACATGAAACTGGATATAAACTCAAATATCTCCAAAGGCAAACAATTCAAATATTTTCTAAAAATTAAAATTTACTATGCTTTTTTAAAAAGCTACTCCTACAAAAAAATGAAGTACACAAAAGAAATTGTTTTTATAAATTCATCAAATATGTACAAAAATATTTTATTATGAGTTTTGGGATAACATGATTGAAATTCATAAAATATTTTTATACTGAGTGCTAAGTAAAAAGTCTTTAAAATATTAAATTCTAAAATCAGTTACTTTTTTTTAAATTAACTATTTATTTCATTCAAAGAACGACATAGACTTTTGCTATATATATTAATAACCAAAGGTAGAAAAAATATCAAAACATTTAACAAAGTAGGAAAAAAGTCTTCGCATTTTAAAGAAAAAAACCTTGTGATTTCTCTGTTCTCTGAGATAAATAAATAAAAAGTGTTTATTTGGTATAAAATTGAGAAATAAATGAAGTAAAATTAATATATATAATTATCCTACGTACGGAATGCACCAGATAAAAATTTCATAAAATTTATCAACTGAATATTAATATTTGTATTCTTAAAATTTGAAATCTTAAGAGCCCAATTTTTTAAATAAAAATGCAAGAAATAGTAATCAAATCAAGGTTGCAAAACTTTTGGTGTAAACAAAGTTTATCTAATCATATTTTATATTAAAAAGTACAGTTTAGATTGTAGTGCTTAAAAATCGAAAACAACTCGTATGTGTCATTATTTGTTTCTATTTCAGTTTTTCTTTTCGCAAAGTGGCTAGGGTTTTTACTTTTCAGCATGCTACACGAAAAAACCTTTATTTTTACCACTTCTTTCTTTTTTACGTTTATTGTCATCTATATTCAATTCACTTGAAATATGCTTCTTGTTTGAATGTAGCATAAAGAGCTTTAAAATTCTATATCACAATCTACGCAAATGATTATATATAACAGTAAACATAATAATAAAAAAAGAAACAGTTAGTCTTTTATAAAACCGAAACAAATGTTTAATGAATATGAGAAAAAACGGAATATATGGGGAGATATAAACAAACATTAAGAATGGATTTCGATGTCATCCTATCATATGTTAACAACTTGATGCTGTTTGAATTAATTAAATTTTTGAATTCCAAGAATTCGTGAGCAAAAGACGAATATAAATTAACATAAATTTTACCAAGACTTCAAATATTTTTAAAGAAGATCTCTGAATATTTGTGTGGATTAGAAAAAAGGTATAAAAATAATTAAGGGTACTTTTTTTATTTATATGATCAATTTTTATCAATCATACATACTTTGCCCTTTGAATCACCTTTTCATCACAAATTACTAGTTCTTCAAGAAGGATACGTTTTCGTTCTAAACTAGCGAAGATGTGCGTATGATGAAACGATTATGAAATTTTTTTATCAGGAAGTCATTTAATAAATCCATTTAAATGTATTTTAGTACTTTTTATACATACTGAATTTTTCCTATTTAGTTATATTTTTTTATTTATTTTTGCTGTTCATTTACTTCATTCAATTTATTTGAAAATAAAAGAATTTTTTACATCAATTTGACGAGGAGCCTAGTTCAACAGGGGAAGCTATTGTTGTTTTGAGAATTAAGAAAATTGTGTATAATTTGTCAAAATGAAGAAATGATATGTAATGATATTATGTTTTGGCACTTGCCCATCTTCTATGTCTACAAGACTTTAAATAAATACTTATAATATTTTTTTTTGTTTATTCAAAAGCGTCTTTTCCTTTTAGGACAGTATTCCAGAATCACAATTTAAAATGTTTTGGAATCGTGATTAATTTAATTACAATTACAAGGAAGATTTTTAATTTCAACAACATTAAATTGAATGAGTCAAAACTTATTATAGGCATTTAATCGATGAGAACCATTATTTCTTCTCAGAAATAAACTTCTCAGCGATCCAAATACGTGAGTCTAAAGAGATACTCATTTGTAGTAAAGTGAATATTAAAGTAAGATTCGAGACTAATAGCTTTAATTTAACAATAAAATTTGATATTTCTTTCTCTAATAGTTCAATATCTTTATTTATTTGGTAAAATACTTCAATGATCGTTCTTTATTACATGTCTTTGTTTGGAAGTGTATTTGATTTAGCTTGCACAAGACGAATCAACTGCTGAAGAGTAAAATGTAACACATAAAAATGAATACTGCTCTGTTCCTTTCAAACCAATTTCGTTAAATCCTATGTTTGCTTTGGGAATAAGTTCCCTGAATGTCTTTAAAATGTTTGACTTCGGGGAAAAAAGTTTCTAAAATATCTAATTCAAAAAAAATTCCAATGATATAATATATGTGCTTGTAACCAAATTGTAAGTATATTAAAAATGTTCAGCTGCAAATACAGGCTCCCTTTTGAAAACGAATATGTAAAATTGAGTATTATTTCTCAGATGCGACTGAAATTTCTAAATTTGCCCTATTGCTGCTGTTATTTTTCACAGTATCTTCTACAGCATTTCTCATTGATTCGCTACTCACTTTTACCAGTTTACGCAAGAGTATATCATTATAACGTTCAAATTTTTTAGGAGGTGGTGGTTAATTCATAATTGCACAAAATGTCATCGCTACACTGTTACCTTTTTCTATACAGCGCATATCATAGGCCAATCTAATATTAATGTCATCAAATCCATTTGTCATATCAGATGACATTTCCTTAACAGCTTACAAACAGTAAATGCACTGTAAAACTAAATTCACACATAATCCTCTGAGAAAGCCCGAATCTTCACTAATGACAAATGAATCTAATTGATTACATAATTTGCATTTAGCTATATTCTTTAATAATTGATAAATAATATTCATCTGAATCATAATATTCACGATACTGTGATCATCAAAATCAGCATCGCTTACAGTTATTGCAAAACTTTCAATTTTTTTTTTCAAATAGAGGCATTGTTTGTTTTGGCATCCAAAATTTCCTCAGCTTTTTGTTTTGGTATGAAATAGTATCTACGTTTCCCAAACGATTCTGTGCGAGGTATAGTTTAAGCGAAAAAACAAAATCAAGAATTTAAAAAAATATATGGAATCAATGTACAGGTTGCGAAAATGTATCAAAATTAAAATTTATGAACTTATTTGATATCTTAAAATCTTCATAAAAGATGATATCAGTGTTCAAAGAAAAACAAAAGCTAATGGTAGTTTGGGTGTAGCACTAAATTACAATGCATTTCATTATAGCGTTATACTGAATGCTAATATTAAGTCACTGAAGACGGATAGAAACCTCAGAATAAACGATATTTTTTTTTAAATCGCGACTGCAGAAAGTAAAAAAGAATATTAATTTAATAAAGAGCTGAAATAAACTTAATTTTCTATTGAAATAGTGAGTTACAATGCAAAAATGTATTAATTTACACTTCTATAAAATTTATGATATATATAGAGACTGGCTGTATGTCTGACAAATGTCTGACTGTACAAATTTCTAAAATTTTGTCTAAGTATCTTTAGTTATTTTCGAAGGTTAAACAAATATATTCTGACTATAAAATTATTTAATAAATAACTTTGTACTTATTTTTAACTTAATATTTTATTTATTTATGTAGAGCTTGTAAACATAAAACTTCATTCATTTAATTAAACAAAACATTTAATTCATTTAAACTGCATCGTTAATAAATGATTGCGCTCATTATCATATATCTTGTTATCAGAAGTTTTCTTGTGTAATTTATTATTTGTATCCACATGCGACGTATAAATTTGTTTTATAAACCAATTCATTGCTTTGTTGAAAATATAGTCTTTTTTTCGCATGATTTCTTAATTTTATTAAATGTGTTGTCCTCTTTCAGTAATACTCAGAATAAAAATTTATTAGTTATCATATTCTTCCTAATAGATGTAGTATAAATTTGAATAGATTCAATTTTGTAAATCTTTTTTTAGAAAGACTTTTTTTTTAAATATTTCCCTTTTGAAGTATACAGGGACAAGCTATTGAATTTCAATTAATTCTATACTCATAACCACCAAAAATTATAAGGTTGGTTCCATATATTTTACAGCATAATGAATTAATTTATTCCATGGAAGTCGTTCGAACTTTTTCTGAAAGGCATCTTCATCTTCTGAAGATCGCTAAGCTAATATAAAAGTTTTGACACAAATGAAATTTTCGCAGTTTCTGTTTCTTTCTAACTGTATATTTCTTCTCTGAAATCATTTTTGTTCCTTTCCTCACATGAGCCTTGGCGTACAATTTCGGGAATTATATCAATAGTAATAGTGGTGTCTGCTAAACATTTTTGTGGTTGTTGAAAAGTGGATTAATTTCTCATTACTTGAGTGCAATTCAATTTTGCAAATCTCATTCGAGAAATCTTTAATAAGGCCTAATTTAAAGAGTGCATGTTTAAATAAAATGCTTCGAAAAACTTATAGCTTCTGATCTAAACTAGTGACATTTGTTAAGGAAAAGTATGCTTTGATTACTAAAAATGTAGATTGAACATTGCATAACCGTTAAATTGAGAGCAACTTTCAAAAAGTTTGAATTTTTCATTAATTTATTAATGAATGTAAAACATTGTACCGTTCAAAATCAATTGACGACTCATTTCTCAAAAGCCTTATAAGATTGTTTTACAGATACATGAAGGCAAAGACAAATATTTTTTTTCAAAGCAGATCATCAAAAAAATTTATTAAGTGTTCCCGTTCTAAAGATCTCTGCTGCAGAAGACTACAAAGAATCCATCGCGGCAATGTAAATTTGTCATGACATTGAAAATATAAGTTCTATTGAAATAAAAATGTGATCTCGTGTTAATTGAAGAAATACTATTCCTTTTCCATAACTTTAATAATATGCATTATATAACATAATTTACCATTTTTATTTATTACCGGTTTCCAGCGTACTTTGTAAATAAACATTTCGAAAAAAAGGTTTGGCTTTAGAGGCGAAAGAAACAAGTGGTATGTTGGTATCTGCTTCAGTTCTTATTGCTGGGAAATGAATGCGTCAGGACTTACGAAAGGTCTTGTTGGTCTGTGGACTATGCCCCCAAAATTCTCGCTTAGGTCTGCGAAGTTCTGACAATAAGCTAAGTTAGAAAGTGTTATAGAATTATCAAGATGTGGTATGATATGTTTTCTGTTGCACATCGACGGCCTCTGTTCTTGTAGTGTTCAGTTTAAGTGTTGTTTTCATTTGTTTTAGTATTTTTAAAGGTACTATACCTTCGAATTAATGTTTGCTTAGGTTTCTTGAGCTCTTAATGTACTTTTCATTTGACATCTCACCCGATGGGCAGCTTATTACTGTAGTATTAATCGATATTTTGCTTGGTTTAGAAGTGGAGTTTATATAAGTCCAGGCTCACAGTACATTCTTTGACTCACGAGTTTTTTCTAGATGATCAACATTTTATCACAAATTACCACTTGGTTCAAGAAGGATAAATTTTTCACCAATCTATGCATATGAAGTTACGATTTTACAAACAGCCTTCCTCGATTTAAACAGAAGTTAATGACTCCTAGGTCAAATTAGAATTGCATTGGAAAATAGTTTAAACCACTGCACTTAAAAGTATTTTAATGAAATTTTGTTGCACTGACAGCTTTTTGTTGAATTGCATCATGTATGTATGTTTTTTAATTAAATTTTATCTTCCTATTATTATTTTTTTTAAAAAAATTGAAGAATCCGTAAAAATATCTTCTTGAGGGAACTTGTTTATATAGATAAAAAGAGATAAATGTATATTACACACGCATCTACAAAAGAGTTTTAAAATTTAACTAAATTCCTTTAATAAATTTTATTTCTTTTTCATTAATAAAATAACTTTTTTTCAGACTTTATGTACAGAATCTTACTTTAAAATGTTTTCTAACCGTAATTCCATCATATATTATCATACAAAAAATTTTAAATTGTAAAATCATAGAACTGAAAAAAAAAAATTAAGCTTTTATAAGGTATTTTTTCAAAGAAAACCATTATTCTAACTCTGAAAAAAAAATTAAATCAAGTTCATTTTCCAACTTCTTAAATTTCGGAGTAATAGCATTGGATTAACTCAACTGAAGGAATGCGAATTTTTAGGTATTACTATTATTAAATTTTAATTAACTTCAAAACTCTTTATTAATTATTCTTTAATTTGAATACCTTAAGTTATTTTCTTAGAATAATGAAAGATTATCTACCTATATGAGTAATTAATATAGACCTTTTTAGAGAGAGATACAGTTACTTTACACTGAATACCTTACTTTTATTTAGAGCTTTCAAACTTAATATTTTACTTTTTTTAAATATTTAAGCCTTTAGACTGAATGGTTAATAAGTAACGTCTCTTTGGCATATTTATTTGCTTTGAAAGTTTATTTGGGGTATGTTTTGATTGTTACGATTGCCGAATAGTGAAACGCACTACATCAAAGTTGATTAGGATTTTTACCTTTCAAACCATTTTCTTTTAATTCATTATTTCTCGAAGGATTCTGAATTTCTTTATATAATTCTACTTGTGTTTAATAACGTCTTTAAAATCACTGATTTCAAATGTTACCATCCATGTAGCCTTTTTACCTAATATCCATATTAAAAGTAACTTAGGAGGATGATTGATAAAAGTTTTCAAAGAACATGCCAGTCTAAATTTCAAAGATAAAAATATAAGCAATGACTTTTCTTTTGTTAGATACAACTGAAATGTCTGAAAGTATTTTAATTATTTTTATAAAGAGTGCAAATGTAATATTTTACAACTAATTTAAAAGTGTAGATATTGTCCTCTCTATCGATACCAGCATTAACTGTACCATAAATCTTACAAACCAATCAATTTCCAAGTTTTTGCAGAACATTTGGAATGTGCGATATCGAGTCGAAATATTTTGATAAACAAGAAATGATTGTTTTGTTTTATTTAGTAACATTAAAATTAATGAATTGCATAAATGTCAAAAAATATTAAAAAAATCAACAGGAATATTTATAGATAGAATGAGGAGTATTACTGGAAGTATTTGTAGTACTCAAATGATAATGTAAGCAATGATGATGATAATACAAATGATAATGCAAGCAAGATCTTGTAGTAAACTGAATCATAATGTTTAAATTTCATAAGATAAACAAAAGAGAAAACGCACATGAATGAGAAATTTCGTTGTATGAGAAAAATTAATCATTATTGATTCATAAGGAATTTAAATATACTGAAATTTCTATTTAGGATTGTAAAGTGATGGGAATGTGTAGTCATTGATAAGACTTCCAAGTCTTAAAGAATATCTAAGAACTTGCGATGTCTTTCACTTTGAAGTTTGCTAATTCTTACTTGCTCCTGGAATTTCTTATAACCAGCTTTAAGTGAAATCTATTCGGAACAGAAAATACTTGATATGCAGTTACCATGAAATTACGCATGATAAAAAAAATATCGTTCGCTTTCTGTAATACTTTCTCATATACACTTTATTTTATAAACTATTTTACACCTTTGTTACAAAAATATTCTTTATCCTTTTGAGGTATTTTTGTCTAATTAAAGGTGTTATTCTTTTTGTATAACACACAATAAAACTATTATTCTTTAATATATTCAACATAATATATATTAATAACAATTTGATAAAAATAATTTTATTAATGATTACTTTAAGAAGAATTTATTTTTCACTATTTTTACAATGGCGCTAAAGAGAAATCAAATTTTAATTAATTTCCATTGTTACAAATCTCATAACCACCAGAAAGTGTAAGATTTACAGTATACATTTTGCAACAAAGTAAATGCTCGATGGTATAAATATGTCTCTAATGTATTCTAAAATGTGTCTTCATGTTCAATAGAAAGCTACACTCAATTTATGATACACTAGTGGATACTACTCAAGCGTTTTTCAAAATTAGCCGTGAAATTTTGTGCTTTTGTTCAGCTGTTCCTTTGTTCAAAGCGTATGTTTTCTTTTTTTCTGTTTTATCCTCTATTTTTGGAATGGGATCTTTGTGAACCACCCTTATTCATGCTATGTATTTTGCAACAAAGTGATTGTTTCTTGTCTCATAAACTGTCATCAACTTATTTTAAAATGCGTATCCATGTTCTGGAGACCGCTACACACAAATTATGAGGAAGTAGTGGTTACGGCTCAAGTGTTTCTTTCTATTAGATGTATAATTTCGCGTTTTTCTTCGTCTTTGTTCAACGCACCTGTTTTTGTTTCTTCTGTTTAATCATCTTTGTTTGGAGAGGGGCCTTTACTAACTCCCCTCCAATCACAAGAAGTGGCCACTGATGCCTAGTTGTCATGGTTTGGATTCGTGCCTGACGGTTTTCGTTCAGTAGCAAATTCGATCCATCTCCGCTGCAGACCCGCCGTGTAGCCGGGGCTGATGCACGTTTATTATATCGTGGCCCAAAGCATTTCCTTTGCATGGAGTGGAAGTTAGGAGAGGGGGTGCCTTGCTCAGGTATTGTCCTCGTCACTTGACTCAGGTTGTTGACACGTGGTGCTTCTATTGCGACATTAATAAAAACTTAAACTAAAAGAAAAAATCTAAAACCTTCGACAGAAATATTGGTGCCAGTTTTTTAGGTTGGATCATGGCGAGCTTTTTTTTTTCTTTGTGCATTCTCTGCAGGATCAGCCTTGAGCAATAAGTCATTGCCTATGGCGTTAAAAATTAGTAGTTGCAATCCGTTTGAAACCAAAACTAAAAACCACCGATGTAAATATATTTCGATTATATGACCTATAAAATAAATCTGAAGAAAAAAAAATACAGCAAGAATTCGCAGGTTTCATCGTATTCTTATATTATGACATGCATGCACCCCAGACAAGGTTTATCCAGTTTACTCAAAAGTAACAAAAATAAATACTTTTGGGTATTATTATAAATAAATTATGTGTGTTATTGAGATGCGCCGTCACATTGAGGGCCGTATTCATCAAAATGTAGGCCCCATTCCTATTTATCCGGGAAATTGCTTGAAAAAAAGGGGGAAAAATACAACACGTGAATTTTGGCAGCTGAAGTCCTTGGTGCAACAACCCAATATGCTTTCACAATTTGTTAATTATTAATTTCAGTATAATTTTTAAGAAAAATATTTGAATTATATTTCATCAAATGCTTTGAATTTTTTTTATGATGATTAACAATTCATAATTTTGTGTTTTGTAACCTTGGATGCACCATAATCTTATAAAAACGTTATCCATTTGCATTGTAATTTTAAATAAATTATTGGCTATTCATGTAGAAAAATTTAATTTAATCGGCTTAAAATTTTTAAGGTAATTCATTTCAAAAATTTAAAGTTTACCATTTACCTATATACATATAATTTATTTACAGCCGTTTATAACATTTATTGATTACTCAATATGAAAAGAAATAATTTTAATATAACAAAAATTATTTCTAAAATAAAATAAAATGTACTTATATGAAATATATAATTCCATTTTATGACTAGTTGTAAATTAATAACTTAAACTTTCAAATATTTCATTTAAATTTCTTCTAATTGTAAAGAATTTTTCAAAAACAATAGAAAATATTTTAAAGTTTATTAATCTTCTTTTAAATTGTAATTTTGTTTCTTATATAAATAATGTTCTCTCTTTATTGCATTACATTGTTAACGAGTAATAACTAAAACATAATTTTTGTGTGATAATCGAAAACTTTTATGAATACTTTATTGTCTTATAGAATACGTTTTCACACATATCTTCTGATAAACGCTGTATTTTTAAATAAATATTATTCTAAGCAGTGATTTTTCAAATATGAATTAAAACGTTTTTCTTTGGCTTGAAAATATTCTAGTTTTTACTTTCGTCTCTAACTTAGTTACGATTAATACAGTATTTGCGAATCAATTACGAAAAAGGGTGATGGACTTCTGAATCATTTTGTAGTGAGTGATGGAAGAAGGACGCATTCCTTTCACTTGATATTAATTCAAATTTTTAAGTTTAACCCGCGAAATCATTAATTACCCGAAATATCGAAAGCGCGTAATGAAGTCAACATGCTTCGAAAATCTGCACATTCTAATATGAAAAGTAATATTTCATATGGAAAGTTTCCTTCCATTGGTAAAAATGTAGATTTAAAAAAACATATTTACATCGAGAAATAAATTTGAAAAAAGAAATTAATTTGAAATCGGTGAGATGTTTAATATAAAAGTTCTTGTACATTTCAAAATAAACTGGTAATTTTCCTTCATCATAATTTTAAAGAATGTTGTACATGATCTCTAAGGCTAAGAGAGTACATTTCTTCAACATAAGCAAATATGTTTGAAATTTAATCATTGCTGAATTTATTTTCCATAGATGTTTTATACAGATCATAACAAAGATTTCGATTAGGATATCTAATTTAGTCAAACTATGATAGGTCTACCGAAAAAAATCTACGTACTTATGAATTAAAAGAAAATAATTCATTTTCCCATTTTTAATAACATTTACTGAACATAATAATTTCTCATCTTTATTTTTCACCTCTAACCAGCGGGTGAGAATAATATAGAGTTTCTCACAATAGCTCTGCTTTTTTCTCACAAATGGCCAAAGTAGCATGTGGTCAGGCACTATCATGATGTATCAAGATGTTTTTACTATTGACCTATTTTCTTTGAATGATATCTTAAAATCATCCTCTAACTGACACTATTTCTTCAAAATGTGAATTTTGTTAAGTTTCAAAAACTATTAATGTGTTACTTGCTCGACATTCTTTTTCTATAAACAGCTTTCTATAATTTACACAAAAACTCGGTACGTAAATGGAGAGTGCACTGTTTCCAAATTCAAAACACAATAATATTCTTGCGATTTTTTTTTGTAGCTTGTCAATCTTTATCATCATTTACCATCTGGTTCCAAAACGATACACTTTTGTGTCAAGCAAGCTTAGATATGCACATGACGACTGGATTATGCTACTCTTTTCTTTTTCCTAATTGGACAAAAAGTAATGAATATTTCATGAAATTAAATTTATATCAGGAAATGATATAAATAAATACATTACAGATTTAATTACACAGCTTAGGGATGTTCATGTTCACGCTCGGATAAGAGGTAGCGGGAGCACGTTAACAAAGCTCACCGTACGTTCTTTTCCTTAAGACATTTGCGTAGTTAATTCGTTTTTGTACGATTAGAATACAAACGAACAAACAACTTCTAACGTAAAGTTCTGACTGTTTATGTGGTAATAGGAAAGAAAATAAGAAACTATTTGGGATAATTTTTTAGAAGCGATTTTCATGAAATCATACTTACGGTGTCCCTCTGGTCAACTTTTATTCGCAAAGTACCATCTGCTTCTTGAATGATACATTTTGGTTCTGAACTAGTAGTGATGGGCGAATGATAACATGATTGTGAAATTAATTATTTCTCGAATTGAATTTCCCATGAGGAGTCAATAATCAAATTATAATTATATCAGGAATTCATTAAAATAAATACATTTATAAATATTTTAATAACTGTAATACATAATGAATAATTTCTAGGTAATTCGATTTTTTTAGTTACGTTTTTAATATACTTAAATACATTTACTTTTAAAAATGAAAATATTATTTACAATGAATTGATGAAAGGGCTAGTTATAGAAGGTAACTAGTGTTATGAATTTGTAATTGTTAAGTTTTTTGAGAATTGAGAAAATTATGTGTAATTTATAGATATGATGAAATCAAGTAGAATGATATTATTGTTAGTCTGACACGACACGCCCATTTTTGAAGTGTAAAAATGTAAAATTTGGTATTTTATTTCGAAGCGCACTTGACAAGTCTGAAAAATTCTCAATCAGTTGATCATACAGAAATCTAGTGTACCTGCAAATGTAAGAGCAAAATTTCATTACTAATTTCTACATGTAATATTCTTCTAACTAAGAATACCAGCTTTTACTGTATCATGTCCTTGTCAAATGAATCAATTTCTGAGACATTCATTGACCTTTTGCATTGTTAATTGAAATTTTGCTTCATTTATTAAGAGTAAAAGTTTCAAATAAACTAAATTCCTTAATAGATAAAAAAAATTCAGAAGTACTATCTAAAGTTTGAAAAACGAGAACTACGCCTATATATATATATATATATATATATATATATATATATATATATATAT
>BMAW01061768.1:0-12184 GCA_019974015.1 Nephila pilipes
AAGTAGACAAAATTTACATTAATTTAAAAACTTTTCTTCGAAAGTGTACTAGTTCCTTGAGCAAAAAAAAAAAAAAAAAAAAAAAAAAAAAATTATTCATTTCATGATTTTTCATTTAAGGGGAGAAATAGAGGGATGACTGATACCACCTCGAACGTTTCCTATTGATTTGGAATTGATAAAAGTCTATCTTCAAGTCCTAACAATCAATCACGGGTACAAAGGCAAAATTAATTGATCTGAAGCCAAATCAAATAAGTTCTTTATCACTTTCTGAGAAGAAATTCTGCATCTATGTGCTTTTTCCCTTCAGAATTACTCTTTTTTTTGTGTTATCCAATGTAACATCACTTTCTTCGGTGACTTTTGCTGTGTTTTGGAATCCGTAAAAATGTACGATGAATGTAATTGTATTTACTCTCTACTTTCGTTTCCAACATTATTTTTTCCCTATTTTCACTTTTTTTTTTTTTTTATTTCTGTTGTTCAGTTAGACTGAATGTTAAATAAAAGAATGGTAAAAGGAATTCCGAAACTAGAAATAGAGGTAGTTAAAAATAAGAATAGTTTCTTCTCCAATTTGAAATAGTTTGTAGAATAGTTGAAAAAGTTCTGGATTTGTAATACTAACTACTAGTTTCAGTCCATGCATCTGATTAACTCGAACATTTATTAACATGTTTTCGTAAATTTTTACTGCATATGGAGTTAAAATTGATAAGATCAAATTTTCGTTAGTTCGATGAGTGAGAGAGAAAAAATAAGTTTCTTTGGCGTTTTGTTTTGATAAAATGGCTAAAACACTTAAACAAGGTTACTACAATGAATCATGTATAAATATTGTAGATTGTTCCGATTTGGCAAACATCAGAATTCATGGAAATTTTTATTCAATAGCGCTGTCCAAGTATTTCTGTCATTTCCACGAAATCGGAATTCTAATGACGTTTATAAATATGTCTGCATTCGTCGGCAGTGTACCGGTGTTTGATGGCTTCTAAGTATATAGGTCGGATGGATGGACGTTGGAGTAAATAGGTCATTCGACCTTCAATCTCCAGTCGTCAAGCTGTAAATTGTGTTTCATAGGCCTGTTACTTGCCCAAGAAATTACAAAGTTAATTTAAAATTTACAAATACATTGCTTCTTAATTAGAAATAAAAGTTAAAAACATTAAATTCAGAAAAATATTTGAGAATTTAAGAGAAAAGCAGAAAATAATTGTTATTGGTTTGAAATGGTTATGTGTCAGGAGTGAAATTTCTCTAACTAGTTAGACAATCAGGGAGAAGCTTCTGATTGGCCAGTTAGTTAACCAGAGAGAAAAAATTTTCCTAACCGTTTGGGAGTAGCTAACTCAAGAGCTAGCTATTCTATTGGTATAGATTCTAATGAGAGAAAAAATTCACAAATACCGATACCCAAGCCACGCATATCAGTCTACGAGACATAACAATCATATATATATATATATATATATGTGTGTGTGTGAGTGTGTGTAAGATAAATTCAACTCTATTTTTATAAAAAAAAAAATATTTCTTTTAACGAAAATCTTCTCACCTTAAAAAATACTGTTATTTCAATTTAAAGTCCCGCAAAGCATTTTTGTTGATAATTACAAAGTCTTAGCTAGGGAAAGTCTTTACTGAAATAAAAGAAAATTGCGTTTCATTTGCTAATTTTTTTCTCTGTTTTTTTTCTTGGCAAGTAGGACACGTTGCTATAACATCGATATTTGTAATGGCACTTTCATATTATAAGGGGTGGAAAACGTAATACGAAAATCGCAGAAACTTCTGTAATTAGCGTTTAATAAAAACATACGAGATTTGGCTGTTAAATATTGAGACAGACGCTGCTACAGAAGAAGTACGCTTGTACCAAACGCTAGCTACCGACATCTGTTTAGCGTGATGCCTTCTCTTTAGAATGCAGTGCATCTTGCTCTATAAGAAAATCCGAATAACCGTAGCCTTCGTTCGCATTAGAGTTATCATTTTTGTTTTGCCTTAAAAATGATAAGCGTAACAATAGAGCAACAACGAATTGCAGTGAAATTTCACATGAAATTTGGAAAAAACACTACTGAAACTCAAAAATTACTGAAAGAAGTGTATGGTAATGAATGTTTATGAGGGCATTCGTTTTTGGATCATTTAAGCGCTTTCAAGATGGCCGAGAATATGCTGAAGACGTGTTAAGCGCATTTGTTATTCCAACCAATTTCGAAATAAAGAGAGAAAGTTTGCGTGGCTCACGCATTCAGTATCAGTAGAGAAAGAGAACGTTTGATCGTGCAGTACGTTTGTGACCCAAGGAGGAAAAGGGAGTTTCCAAAAATAATTTCGTATATTCGGGAATTCAAAGGTGATCGTAATTTATTATAACACGCGAAAGTAAAAAGAGGAAATCAGTATACTTAAAAGTTGAGGAAGGTATGGCTATCTGAAATTTAGTAAAAGGAAAGAAGATAAATTAATTCACCTCGTTGTACACACACACACACACAAACAAACATATATATATATATATATATATATATATATATATATATATATATATATATATATATAATATATATAATATATATATATTATATAAATATGTCT
The DNA here is from genome assembly GCA_019974015.1 of Nephila pilipes. Classification (NCBI taxonomy): domain Eukaryota; kingdom Metazoa; phylum Arthropoda; class Arachnida; order Araneae; family Nephilidae; genus Nephila; species Nephila pilipes. The sequence goes on from BMAW01061768.1 coordinate 2,614, forward strand.
ATATATTATATGTAGGATTTTCCAGCTAATTATTAAGCAATTAAATTTATTTTTTCAATCTACTGTAAAACCAGTTCCTCCGATACTCAATAGATGTCTCCAGGAATCAGAGTCATGTGATAAGCTCATGTAGCGCCACCTATCCCTGAACAAAACTAAGTTACACTTCGTTTTCGCTCTCTCTTCTCTTCTCCTTCGCTACCCGCGTTGAAAGTAAACTTCAAACGCCCGAACGCGTTCCAGTGCCCATCGCCAATATGGGTTAAATGAGGCAACCATTTATCTTTATCTGACGAACTGGTCAACTTACTTTTCATATCATAGTGTAAATACTTTTCATTCTTCATCATCTCTCCTAATAAACAAGTAAAGCAACTGCAAGCTTCATCCTTGAATATCATCAAGAACATTGCATGGAATCCGAAATTACCCCCCTAGACAAGCAGCCCATTGAGTAAGAGCAAACCATCGTAGATTCGGGATGAACAATCTCCTTCACCCCAATATCTACATATATATAATGTATATATATATGTGTATATGTATATATATATATACATAACACATCGATCAATAACTCCAGAGTCTAACATTGAAAACAACATTTTTTTTGCAAATTTTTTTTTTATTCATCATTATAACACCTTTTGTTAATCACCTTTTAGGGTGATACAATCGTTCCAACGCTTTTTCAAATCTTTTCCCCCCCCCACCGCGGGTTTTTTTTTTTTTTTTTTCTCGCAAGAAATCTTTTTTGTTGCGAGTAAATAGCGATAAACAGCTTTCTGAATCATCGACTCGTTGCTGTTTTTGTTCCATCGAAAGCAATCGCGGCACCAACTTGGAAAAAACCTTTTTCACTTCACTTCAAAAAACCTTTTTCCTGGTCCGATCGACATAAAATTTTGACACGTTTCAAGCAAAGGTTAGTACTCTAGAAAGACCTGGTTACTGGTTTACTACGAGCGCCATCTCTGGGTTAGTCTCGGGAGTTATTGATCGATGTGTTATATATATGTATATATATATATATATATACACATATACATATACATACATACATTCATATACATATACATATTATAACCACAAATCTGTATAAAACTTTGGCAATTTTAATCAATAAAAGTCATCTGTAGTATTTCTTTTAACTGTCAAAAGAAAATATTTCAAAAGTGTTATATTTTTTCTTGGTAATGTAATCTATCACTTAATGCTTATTCAAAGATTACAAGTACTTTTTGTGTTTCATTATCTGCTGATTCCACTTTATAAAATGTTCTTCAATCAGTACGTGAAAGTAAGCAATATTCATTCAAACATTGCGCTGTAATCTGACTCTAATTTTTAGTAATTATTTAAGGGAACATGCATTTGAAAACGAAAATTTCCCGTGAACGAGCAATCAAAACATCATCAATTATCTGACATCAGCGATTTCTCCTTATTAATATTTATAAGGATATCATTAACCATTAAATTTCGATTGTACTTGTTGAAAGAAAATTACAAGGTAACTCCTTTAGAATTTAGAAGTGTATCCCTAATAAATGATGCATTTTAAAGCTATTGAATATGTTAATTATAGAAATAATGAAAAAGATGTTCTGCTGTTTTCTTTTTTTTAATATTGTAGCTGCTTCTTAAATCCAAATGGTGAAAATAGGATCTCATTTAACATTTATTCGTCTGAAGTTTCGTTTGTATTATTCTAAAATATTATTATCGTGTATTACTTAAAATTAATAGAATGTTTAAAATTAATAGAATGTTTAAAATTAATAGAATGTTTAAATTTAATACATGTATATAATATGCAGTATATTTTACAAATGCGTAAGTCAAATTGCTTTTGACGATATCAGCGGAATTATAAATTTGTATAGCACTTTACTTTATTAAAATTATTCGTTGGAACATTTGAGAGCAATATGAAATGTAATTTGAATCATGTATGAAATATAAAAGCATATTAGTTTTAGATAATTTTAGAATATATGAATTTAATTCCATTTATTTTTGATTTTTATAATATTCAATGACTTTTTTTGCTACTTATAATAATACGGTTGAATGAATTACGTGATTTTGATATAACGACAATTCAAATTTAATCAAATCGACTGAAAAAAAGTTACTTATCTGTAATAGTCAAAATTGTATTCTTTATTTGTGCCTGGTAAGTGTTTTTATTTCAAATTCTAATTTACTTGAAAATGTCCTTTTGATGAAAATTCTTTTTATCCCTTTTGAAACTCTTGCAGTCAGAATAGGTGTTTTAGAAATTAAGAATAGAAATTATTATTGGAAATGGGATTTAATATTCGAAAATATTAAAATTAAAAAAAAGATAATAAAGAGAAGGTAAGAGAATAAAAATTCTCCTTTCTGGTTTCTTTTAACTTATGAAATAAAATAAAGTGTTCGGGATATAGGTTTTTATTACTATAAAGCAGATTTTTGAATTTTCTTCTGTGACTATAAGAAAATTTCGAATTAAATTTAGAAGAGAAAATATTATGTGTATATATACAGAGAGATTCAAATCTATTCATAAGCGATAAATTTACAATTTCTTCGAAATAATATTCAAAGAAGTTATTCATTGAAATATTGAAATTAGAATTCTAAGATTATTTCTCGAATTCACCGGAAAATAAATGGGTGACAGAGATTAACTTTATTGCGCATTTTGAAACAAAGAAAAAGATAGGTATATTTTATGAAAATGCATTTTTGATTAATAATATGACAAAACCATATATTTGAAATGATATATCTCTCGCGTTTTGCTCATATATATTAAATTTTATCTGCCACATGCAATATAAAATTTATTGCACATAATACATCATACAGATGATTAAATTTTCTTTTGTTTATAAAGTGTTAAAAGTAATAAACATTTTATTCTCCTAAACTTATGTATATAATAAATATTCTATCATCTCCAGCTAAATACACTTGGTTCCTTTTGAAACTTTTCCCCTGAATCATACTCTTTCGTAAGTTTAAATTCTATGATAATGGACTAAAGCAGTAGGATCCTGATATATTAACATATTTCAGGGTATAGTTCATTTTAACATTAAATTATGTTTGATGTAGAATATTTTAAACAAAATGACTAGCAAAACCATAGTCGTTTTAGAAATCAAGGCACTCTTTACAATAAAATGAATTATTTAAAATTATTTTTTGTAAACGTAGAATTTATAAAAATATCATACTGAAAGTATGATAATTTTATGCTATTTAAGAGAAAAGTAATAAATTTCCAAAAAAATTCATTAATCCTTTTTTCATAACTTTGATAATTTATTTCCGAAAATTTATTTTTATAATAAATAAATAAATTTCTTATCGAAATAAATTTTCGATATTGAATTAAGGAAACTTATGCATGATTAGCAACGATAACTAATTAGCACCAAAAGGGTTTCATTAAAGCAGAATAAATGTCTGAATTGCCATTTCATGATATCTAATGCCTTTATTGGAGCCACTTTTTTTCTGTTGCCAAGGTGCGAGATAAAAAAGAAATCCAAACACACATTTATAGTATATTTACTTATGCAACCATGACCATACAAACTAGATAAATTTTATAAATATACAATAACTTAAAAAATTTTAACGGAAAAAGTTAAATTTAAATTTTGTTTCACAATATATCAAAAAAATTATGGAATGTAAAATTAACACAGTTTCAGGGAGAGGAAGCGTGACAAATTAAAATAAGAGAAAGTATAATTATTTAAGATGTGTCTCGAGATTATTCAGTTGTTAGCAATATCCTTCCTAAAGATATATTTTTAAGTGTCACGAGAGAGTATAAGGATAACGTGAATCTATAAAAAAACATTTATTTAAATGATCAGGATTATTCAAAATGGTTCATCATATTTAAAAATTCCATATTTTCGAAAATAAACGACACAGAATGACAAGAAATACTTGAATACAAAGGAAATATTTGTAAATTTTATGTTGTCAAAAATTGATGTCCCTCATACAAAATATTTTACGAAAGCTGTTTCAGAAGCTTTCACGGAGTTGTGTAGCAGTTAGTCGCAGTGGACCAGATGACTTGATGTTACATTGTTGGCCACCTAAGTCACCAGATATGCGATTCCTGTGTCGGATACCGTTGCTATTTCTTCCTCTAAGGGTTTGTAGGAGATAAAGTGCATGAACCACTATTACCCATGCATATATGTGAACTGAAACAACGGATGTTTGCCGCTGTACAATTCATTACCATAGACACTTTTCAAAGTTTTTGGCAGGAATTTACTCATAGAACTTTGCATTTTACCTTCGAATTTACGTATTACTTTTCATTCTGTGTTGTTCATTTATGAAAATATATGAATTTGAAATCAGATGAATTTTTTTTGAATAACAGTGTATTTTAAAAATTTTATTTCTTTTTTTTCAGAAAGCCGTTGTTCTTCCTGAAAAAAGGGTTTGATTCAAGTAGAAATTTGTTGTGAATTAACATTTACTGCTCATTCTAGGAGGGAAGAACAAGACCTTATAAAAATTATTTTATTCACTTCGCTATTAGAAAAAAAAAAGACGTCTAAATTTTGTCCAATTCTTCAACAACAGGTACACAGAGTTTTATCAGTTAAATAAATACTCTAATAACAAAGTCTCGAATTTCATGGTAAATGTTGTTGCTGCATCACCTACAGTTTAAAAGGGCGAATGTAATCCCCAAAGCTCAATAAACACAAGTCGGCACTCGAATAAAACAATCCCACCGTCGAGACGAAGGTAATCTCCCGTTGAATTTATGGGACACTTATACCGTAGCGGAACCAAGTGTTCATTCATGGAATAAAGAGAGTACTTACAGTTCATGTCCACTGTCACCGCCGCCAGCGCAGGCTGGGAAAAGTTATTGTTGGAAGCCTGGCACGTGAAGACAGCCATCAAGTCGTGGCGTTTCAGAGACAGGATTTCCAGTTCGTTCCGCACAACGCCGTGAGGTGTCACTGTGTACGTGTCGTCGAGAAGGACCGATTCTCTCCACCACGTCACAGAAGGAAGAGGTTTACCTGAAAAGAAAGAAAGGATAAGGATGATATTAGTTTTAGTTTTAAAGGTTGGAAACGCGACTTAATATTAGTATTATTTTTTTTAAAGAAACGGTACATGCTTCCACCATATTGGTAATTTATGACATACTTTTGCTTCATTTAAAGCACGTAATACATATATAAAGACATTGATTTGCCCCTTAAGTTAATATATATCGAGAATAATTGTCATAAAATTTAAAAATATGAAAGTTATATATATTATTTTTATAAATTTTGTAGCGTTAAACTTTAATAATGAAAATAATCATTGAGAACTGATTGTCAGGAATTGCTTATCAAAGTTTACCTTGATCAGTTGCTAGAATATGACCACCATAGTTCGGACTTAATGAAAAGTGGCATTTTTCGGCATTGGTAGCGACGGAAACATTTTGTAGCTGTAAAATGAAGAGAGAACACTTTCTACACTTTCACAGATTTTATTCTTATGGCGACATGTTCCTCTAGCGGTCTAGCATCATTTGAAACATTGGTGCAAAGGAATTACATCTTATACAACAATTGGAAATGGAGGGGAATTTTTGAGAGGAGAAGGGTCAGAGTGTAAGGAGTTTGTTCGTCATCCTCGAAATAACACCTTCCACGAAATAACACATTCACATATTGAGTTTTGTAGCTGTCTCTCATACGATTCACATCTTACTGTGTGCTAGTGCTAATTAAACAAATGATGTCAACAAATAAGCTATTCAGATTATTTATGCTTTTAATTTATTTAGATACCAAATTCTTAATCAAGAACCACACCCCCAGTCAATGGTGACCCGCTCTTCGTATTTTCAAATCTGGTCACCTTAAAATAAAAAAAGAAATCTGCGCATAGCAGCCACATATTTGCAAGAAATAGATGTATAAGAATAAATTATTAAATTTATTAAAAAGCAAAGTAATAAAAAAATCATATACAAAAGTTTCAGCCACAAAAGGAAAAAAAACAGAAAAATTAATAAATAATTAAATAATGTTTGAATGCCCAGCACCAAACAAAACATGCAAATTCAAACTAAGAACTGAATTGCACCAGAATCCTTACGCAGCAAAATGCATTGGGGCAGGGTTGGTACCATAAAATAATTGCAACACCACAATTTAGTCCATGGATTATTGTGTTGTGTGTGGGGGGGAGTATTTGAATTTTATTCAGTTATTTATACCTTTTTCTATAAATGATTTTGTTCTTCTCTTTTTTTAGATTTTTGTATTAATAAAGCGTTTATCGCTTTGTGATCCCATTGCTTTAAATCTTTAATTTATGCAATCACGTGGCTTACAAATCAGCATTTCCCACGCTCTGAACAAACCTGCCAATTAGTCTGTTTGTAAAATACTTAAAGACCCCTACATCTGTTAACATATGATCTATATAACCCTTAATTTAATTTCTAGGAAAAACGAATAGAGAAAAAAAATTCTGGTTCTTTTCACTCAAATATCAGAGTGTATCGTCTACTATTCTCATTGTTGCTACTTTCTCGGGTGAAGATAAAATAAATTCGAAACTCATGAATTTAAAGTTTCGTTAAAGTTCCATGACTTCCTGTTCTTTAGTACAAAACATTTTCAGTTCAATATGTAATAAGTACCCAAATTGTTGCCAGCACAAGCATGCACGAAGAATTTGAATATATAGCTGGTATTAAAGTACTGTGAAGGGCGCTGGTGATGCATCATTCGTGTGGAAAATCTGGCAAAGTAAAGCAAGAAAGAATGATGACGTAAAATTTGGAATATAAATGAAAATTGAACTTCTTTTTAATATTTGTAAATGTTTTGTCCGCAACGTCTTAGTTAAATTTTTTAAAATTCTAAACACTTATGTGTTTTTGGCCTTAGTATTATCTTTTTTTCTGAAAATTCAAATATGGTATCCCTTTATTGTTATAAAATCTGTATTTTTTCAAAGCTTCAATTGTTAAACTATTTTTAATGCACAAATTAGTTAAAAATTTACTTATGTCTTCATTAATGCTTAATACGATTAGTTTTTTTTAAGAAATTACAAGTCTGAAACCGGTATGTTTATTCAATTTCTTCAAAGATTTTTATCCCTAAAAATATTTAGTTATTTTTTTTCGCATTTTGGTAATTTTCTTTCATATATTCGTTATAACCCTTAAATTTATAAACATTATTGATGCGTAATTTTTTATAATTATCACATTTATAAGTCAATCGTCGTACATTTTTATTAAATTTTTAAAAGATTTTTCAATATTAATAAAATAAGAATTAGAGTTTTTTGCTTAAGAATATATTTAATTCTGGGCATTCTAACATTTTTCTTTCATTTCATATCTTTGTCTAATATATATAATAAATGAAATAACATTTTCGTAATGCCCTTAGGATTAAGCAAAATAAATTATTCCTTAAAATCAGATATATAAAATTTCGATTTTGACATAATATTTTAAAATAAAAGGAATCAAACCTAAAACCGATTGCTTTAAATATATGTTTTTATTCCTGAACAGCGCTAGAGATTTGTATTCAAATTCAACTGCAAATAATTAAATATAAATCAAAAATCATTTTTCTATTGTTTGTATCCTGTTTACTTAACATTTCATTCCACATTGTTAATCGCAATATATTATTTAGAATATTTTCATTCTGTAAATAACACACATAACAGAAGTAACAATAATGTCAATAATTTTTAATACAATGTGAATTCTTAAAATATTTAATCTCAGTAAGAAATGAAAAATACCTTAATATATTGCATACTTATTCAGAGGAAAATTCACAATTTTTCTATTATTTTATATTTACAATTAAAATTATGAAACAAAATATTTAAAATTGCTTCATATTTTTAACATTTATTTTAAATTCAGTTTTAACGAAATGCAATGAAAATTATTTTTATGTGAAGCACAATTTAAAAAATTTATTTTAATAACGTTTGCTAGACAAATGAGAAATGTCGTTTCTCCTAGTTGGGAAATGTTATTATCCTAAAACACGATTCGCTCGATTTCCCCATGGGAAATGTTATGTTATGCACGGAGCACTGTCAAATCGGCTTAAATTTTTCATTTTTAATATGTTCTCTTCGGAAATGTTCCACAAAGTCTTGTGTCTGAAAGGATTCGACGTAAATGTAAAGTGTAATGAATTATTTATAGTGAAGGTTGTACAATCTGGAAATACAACTGATACAACACTAAAAACATGTCTGCTTCAGTAACAATTGCTTTTAATCAACGTGATTTTAATAAATCTTGCATTTCTACACAAAAGATTTAAAGTTAATTGTTACTGATATGATTGTTATGCCCCTCAAATATATATGTCTGAATAAATCATGACAATTGTTTATTCCTGTTCACTTTTATCTGTTATGAAAACGTTCTAAAAATTTTCGTTATTACCGTGCAGACATCATCCTCGTTCTTTACAAAATGACAGAATATCAAAGATGTAATAATAATGTTTTAATCCGTCTTTTGCTATTTTTTCTTTATTCACTAACAATAATACTTAAAATGCCACACAAAATTATTTCATCTTTAAGGAAAATTACATTTTCAACAAAATCATGTTTTTATAATTACAACGTTTTTCTGTATTTCACTTGGTGTGTGTGAGAGAGAGAGGAGGTGTGTGAGTGTGTGTGTGTTTCATAAAATTTTCGATCGTTAATTTAACCAACTTCCCATTAAGCTAGAGCTCTGAAACTTTAGGAATTGTTCTTACTGGCCTAACAATGCAATATTTACACATTTGCAACAAGTTTTAACTAATATTTCCATAATTTTTTTTAATAACGTAATTTATGTAGTAACCTGGTGCCATTTATGGAAGAAATATTGCATTACGCTGAGAGAGTGATCTTAAAGACGAAAGAGAAATGAGGGTTTTTACAAAGTTTTAACTAATATTTCAATAATATTTTTTAATAAACTTAGCCACCGTTTAAAAAAGTTGTTTTAAAAAACATTGGTTTCTTACCTCGAATTATTATTATTGCATCTGAAGTATACCTTATTACAGCAAAGACAATTTTATAAGCAACGTTTAGAAATAATAAAATTGGGAAAATATCCGGAAACAGAAGAAAATACCCGATTTCTAACTGTGATATTATTGAAAGAGCTTTCCTTTATCCATTTGAATCCTGGACGATCCCAGGTATAGTTTCACCTCCGATTCCGATTATATTATTGAATACACGCCCAACAGGATTAATGAACAACTACATTCTTAATTATCCCAAAATCACTACGTCAACAGATTACTTAGGCAATATTTCATCTTTTTCCTAATTGATATGATTAGTTAAAAGCTTGTGATCTGCAGGAATTTTCTAGAAAGTACTAGATGCGTGATATTTCATTGGTTTTAGTTTGAAAGGTGTATATATATATATATATCACCACGAACTTCATCTCAACTTTGTGACCTTATTCCAAGGATACCGGCAGACAAAAGGGCGCGGCCAACATGGAAAGAAG
>BMAW01061771.1:0-27626 GCA_019974015.1 Nephila pilipes
CCCAAACCATAAAGTTATAATATTTGGAGATTTCAACGCTAAACACCCCTGTTGGAACCCAGGAAGAGCAAACAGAAATGGTACTGTAATCTGCAATTGGGTGGCGGCATCGGCTCTCGACATCATTGCTCCTGACCATCCTACGCATTTCCCGCACTGAGGATCAAACTCCATCCTTGATTTTGCCATTGCAAAAAATCTCAGACACTCTAACGTCACTAGCATAAATGAATTAAGTAGTGATCATAATCCCATCATCATCGATCTTCTTCTAAACAATATCCTCTCTCCTGATCTTAGAACTCATAAATCAACGAATTGGCTTAAATTCCAAGAAATTATACATCACACCATGCCTGGAAATCCCAAGATTGAACACAATGAAATAGAAAACGCTATCAAGGACTTCAACTCCAAAATTATTTATGCAATCAACTGTTCTTCCAATACAAGAGTGATTAACACCCCCCACCTCAGACTCCCTCTTCATATCAGGAATCTCATCAAAACTAAAAACAGGTTTAGAAAACTCTGGAATCAGACTCGTTACCGCCCCTACAAAAGGGAAGTAAACTCCTTAATTAGACAAATACGCATCTTAATTAATGATCACAAAAATAGAAGCTGGAAAATCTTACTTGATAATCTCAGCCCCGAGGATAATTCTTTGTTTAACTTGAACTGAATTATCACTCGTAAAGCTTACAATTTTCCACCCCTCAGTGGCCCGAGTGGAATGGCTTACTCTGATTTTGAGAAAGCGGAAGCTTTCAAAGATACCCTGGAAGTTACATTCCAAGAAAACGCTTTTCCGTATTCGGACGAAAAAATAGAAGAAGTGGAAAGAGTCGTCTCTGATTTCCTAGAAAATGATCAAACACTCTCCAACATCCCCCCCTTGGCCACCCCAAACGAAATTAAACAAATAATCAAAAATCTTGTAAATAAGAAAGCTCCAGGTCCAGATACTATTCCTAATATTGCTCTTAAATATCTTCCGGACAAGGCAATCACCAATCTGACTAAAATCATTAACAAGTTTCTCATGGCAAATTACTTCCCTAAAAAATGGAAAGAAGCTACAATTGTTATGATCCCAAAACCAAATCAAGATCATAAATTCACTCAAAATTACCGGCCAATCAATCTTCTAAGCTCCACTGCAAAAATTTATGAAAAATTCTTACTAAATAGAATCAAAATCCATAGCAACATTGAAAACTGCATCCGCCCAGAACAGTGTGGATTTCGAGAGGGCCATTCTACTATCAACCAACTAACCAGAGTGACCAACATTATTAATGAAGGTTTCACCCATAATCTATTTACTATTGGCATTTTCTTGGATGTTAAAAGAACATTCGACAGAATGTGGCACGATGGGTTGATTTATAAAATGATCAACTTCAAATTTCCTTTCTATCTTATCAATATCATCAACAGTTTCTCCACGACAGATCATTCAATGTAAAAATTAAAAATAGTTATTCAAATAATGGAACAATGGCTGCTGGCTGCGCTCAGGGGTCGATTTTAAGTCCTTTTTTATATAATCTCTTCACCTCTGACTTTCCACACCATGCCATTGTCAGTGTGTGTCTCTTTGCTGATGACTCTGCTGTGTTAGCTCAGGGGGCTAACTTAAAATATACCGTCAAAGCTCTCCAAAATTATCTCAACATCTTAGAACTTTCGTTAACGGACTGGAGGATAGCAATCAACGTTGATAAGACTCAAGCAATAATCTTCAAAAAGTATGGCACAATAAACCCCAACAATAATCTAAATCTTTTTGATGAAGAGATAAACTGGGTCTCGGTAGTACGCTACCTTGGACTTCAGTTTGACTCGAAACTCACATATAAGCAGCATATCAAATTCCTGACTGAAAAATTTTGGAATAAAATTCATTTATGTATTTCACTCATAGGCAGAAACTCTCCTCTCTCATTAAATAATAAAATCTTACTATACAAACAGATCCTTCGCCCAATCATCACCTACGCATCCCCTGTTTGGGGTTCGGCCACACAAACTCACATGAAAAAGGTTCAAATCATGCAAAACAAAATTCTCAGAATAATGACAAATCCCCCCTGGTATATAAGAAACAATGTAATCCACAATGATCTTCAAATTGAACCAATTGCTTCATATATCACTAAGCTCTCTCGAAATCTCTTCACCTCCATTCTCCATCACAATAATCCAATTATTAAGGCTCAAATTCTTTTTACCAACCCCCACTCCAAATTCAATTTCGCATAAAAAACTACTAAATGGTCACTCCCACTTAAACCCCCATAACTTTCTTCATTTTTCACAATTATTAGACCTTCATTATGCAAGATTTTGGTACATTTAACTTTGTTTAATATCCTCTAATCACACAGCGTTGATACTGCAAAGTGTCACTGGTACTCTTGATGTTTCTTTTTTTTTTGTTAGTCGAATCGCCCTTAGGCGTCTTCTACATTGTTTCTTACGACCCACTATATCCATCAATTTGAGCAAAAGCGATGACTCGCTGACTCTCGTCAGTTTTTCTTATGTCTGTCTGTCTGTCTAAAAATTTTAGTTGAGTGAAAAAAGGTTGATATCAGAGTTGTTAAATAGATTTAGGAAATTGTGAAAAATATGAATTGGTGGTGAATTAAGGTGGGTTGTAGTCAAAAAGTATTTTCCTGGGTCTTTTGGTTTTAGAATTTATTGAGTATATTTCTAGATTTTGAATATTTGGGTTATTTATATTTTCGAGAGAGTTAAAAAACCTTAAGGCGAGTTTTTGAATGTGTTGTTTGAAAGTTGTTAATTGAAGTGCTTTGTAGATATCTTTATTTTTCATGTACATGGAAGCCCTGGTGATCATTCTAATAGTAGAGCTCTGAGAAGTTTCAAGAATATTGAGATTTGTTTTAGCGCAGTAACCCAAATTGGGCCTGCGTAGCTAATAAGGGGTCTCATAATGGCTGTATAGATGAGGAGTTTGTTTTGTAGATTCATGGAAGATTTTCTATTAATTAATGGGAAGACTTTGTGCGAAATTTTTCTGAATTTATCTCTGGTGTTTAGAATGTGTTTTTTCCAGATCAGATGTTTGTCGAATGTTAAACCTAAATATTTATCGGAGGTATCCCAAGGGATTTGTTTTTGGAAGAAGGTGGGAGGTGGGGGTTTGTTCTCCTTTTAGTAAAAATAACTGCTTTGGATTTTTCAACGTTAATTTTAATTTTCCATTTATTAAAGTAATTTTGGTGTAGTTCAAGGTGTTTATTTAAGGCGAAAGTTACTGTTTTGGGGTTTTTAAATTTTGCGACTATGGCCATATCATCTGCATACATATTTAAAGTTGTGAGTGAGTAATTTGGAATGTCGTTTAGGTAATAATTGAATAAAAATGGTCCGATTAAACTTCCTTGAGCTACTCCTGAGTTTATTTTACGAGGGGTGGAAAGGGATTCATTAATTCTGACCTGGAAGAAACTTTCGTTGCAGTAGGAGTGGATGAGAAGAATGGGGGGGGGGTGGAAAATTGTCATTTATCATTTTATAAGTTAATCCTTTAAGCCAGACTCTGTCAAATGCTTTAGCAATGTCCAGGAAGACCACTCCGGTGGATTTTTTTTTTGTGTAAAACCTGAGGAGATAATTTCTGTTAGTTTGAGGAGGGGGTGGAGGGTGGAGAGTTGGGGAGTGAAACCAAATTGATTAGGGTTATTTAGATTGTTAGTTGTTAGAAAGTATTTAAGTTTTTCAAGAATGATAGATTCTGTGAGTTTTCCTAGGGTGGAGAGGAGAGATATGGGTCGATAGCTGTAGGGAAGATGTGCATTTTTACCTGGTTTTAAGATGGGAAGGATAATAGCTATTTTCCAGTTTTGAGGGAAGTGGTTGTGGAAAAGAATTTTATTAATGATGATAGTAAGAAGGAAAATAATTTTGAGTGGTAGGTTTTTAAGCATTTTATTAGTGACGATGTCTTTGCCTGTGGCTTTTTTGCTTTTTAATAAAATCGATGATATCTTGCGGGGTGGTGGGTGTGGTGTGTTCGTGAGGGGGAGGGGAGGAGAGGAAATTTTGAATCGTGAGTGAAACGTTGTTATCAAAGTCAGGATCTGTGGATGGATTATTTTGGAAATTTTGTTCGAGTTGTTCAGCAAGTGTTTCTGTTTTTTGTTCGTTTGTAATGGCAGTGCCGTGTTGTGTATTTAGGGTGGGGATTGTAGATCTTTTATTTTTAAAAAATTTAGTAATATTCCATAGTGAGTTGTCTTGCGTGTTTAAGTTTTCAAGTTTAAGATTCCATGTTTTTTGTGAAAATTTATGAACTTCTCTTTTAATTTTATTTTGCAATCTATTAATTTGTGTTTTAATGCTAGGATTGAGGGATCTTTGGTATTGTTTTCGAAGGTTATTTTTGGTTTTAATGAGGTCTTTAATGTGCGTGGGAGTAAAGGATTTAATTGTGTGTTTAACTGGTTTAGAGGCATGTTTGTGAGAATTAATAATGTTGTTAGTGAGTGTATTTATGTTGGTTTCAAGTTGTTGTGTGTTGTTAATGTCTGCTATATTTAAAAAATTAGTGGTGTTGTGTAGGTGAGATGTGAAAGCTGACCAACATGTGTAAGTGGATCTATTATTTAATTCATATGGTATGTTGTATGTGAATTCAAGTAAAACAGGGTTGTGGTCAGAGCTGAGTTCAGGGATAGAGGTAATGTTGTGGGGGTGGTGAAATTCCCTAATAAGGGCTATGTCTATTGTAGATTGGGAGTTATGGCCGAAGCGGGTGGGTGTAGGAGAAAAAAGAATTTTGAGGTCGAATTTATTTGCGAAGTGGTTGAGTTGGTTACCACGAGTGCTGTTTCTGTGACAATTCCAGTTTTGATGGTGAGCATTAAAGTCACCAAATATGATGCAATTACTATTTGTTTGTAAAATGTTTTACAAGTCAATAGTGAAAAGGTGTGGGTTAGTGCTGGGGGGAACATAGATAGAGGTAATGATGATTGGATCTTGATTTGGTGGAGTGAGGGCTATGGATGTTGATTTGACCCATTGGTGCGGTGTGGTTGGCAGGTAGTGATGTCTAAAATTTCTTTTGATGAGTATCATGGTTCCACCGGAAGCAGCTGCCTCAGTGATACGATCGTTTCTATAGATGGTATAATTTGGAATAAAGATATTTTGGTTAATTTGTAGGTGCGTTTCTTCGATTAAAACGAGGTCTGGTGAGTATTTGGAGATAAATTCCCTAAGCTCTACTATTTTGGATTTAATGCCATTGGCGTTCCATGAACATATCCTGAGACCCAGGGGGTTAAAATTTAAGTTAGGGCCATTAATCATCGAGATTGTTTTGCATGATGGCTTCTAGTATAGCAAATTTTTTGTTTTCGTTTGATTTGGCATTTCTTATTTTTGGAAGTAGAGTGAGTAGACCAGGTATCAGGGAGAATATTTCCGCTAATTCTTTTAGTTGTTCTATGGCTTTTAGTAGGGCAGAGATAGGATTATTGTCTGTCCGTTTTCTGCTGGTTCTGGTTTTTTCCGTTTTTCTTGTGGGAGGGACTTCCTGGGGTGGCGCCATCTGTTGATTGGATCAGAGAGCATTAGCGTATGAGAAATTTTCTCTTATTTTGCTTGAGAAGTTTTTAGATTCGGAGCCTTTTGGTGGTTTTGGGAAGGCTTTACAGCCTCCGTAGGAAGCAGCATGGCCTATGGTGTTGCAGTTGATACATTTAATATCTTCTATCTTGCCCTGGATTTCGCATTCTCTGGTGGTGTGTGTTCCGGAGCATTTGATACATCTCGGTTCCATATGACAGTTTTGTGATGAGTGATGAAAATGATTGCAGTTAAAGCACTGCGTCACTTGGTTTGATTTATATTCGTCTACAGAGATAGACATGTAACAAATGTTTGTGAGTTCATAAATTTTCTGGTTTTTATCGTTTCTGGGCAGGGTCACCATGAAGACCAGAAGTGGCAATTTTGTGCGGCGGTTTATAAGTTGGTTCACTTTTGTGTATGTGAAGCCCAATTCCGTGAGTTCTTCCTCAATATCTGTGGTGGGAGTATCCCTTGGGAGTCCTTTTAAAACAATTTTTAAAGGCCTAATATCTTTTGGTTGGATCACGTAGTATTGGTCGTTGGTATATTCAAGTGTCTTTGCTAATTTCCGGTATTCTTCGGGCGTGTCTGTGTAGAGTTTAATATACTCTCCTGACAACCTGGTTCTGAGTTTAGGTACGGCTGATGTGAGTTCTTTTAATTGGTTCCTGTAGTTTTTATGTATTTTTAACATTATTTGTGTTGGTAAGTTTTTAGGAGTGATAGTATTTTGAGTGTGATTTTTAACAGTGGGTGCATGAATGTGAGAGGTAGATGGTTGGTTTGCTGGTAATTTTTTTTAATTTCCGAAATTGTGAGGCCAGCGAACTTATTTTGGGTTTGTAATGGCAGGTTAATAGTTTTGTTTAAATTTAATTGTCTTTTTGTTTTGTTCTTTGGGGGTGTGGTAAATCCATCGGAGTCAATTTTTCTTTTAGTAGTGCTACGTGTGGGTGAGGATGGAGGTGTGTGGTGCGCTGGGCAGCCTGCAGCATCGCAAGGCGCTAAAGAAGCGTACTCACCGGTGAGAAGTTCCCTTTGATGATGAAGTCCTTGAATCATTTTGCAGTTGTTGGTATAAATTGGGTGGTTTTGCAGTCCTTGTCGTTCCAGGTTCTTGATTAGGATTTGCGTATGGTCGATTGAATCCGTGTACGTTTTTAGTTCCAATTCGATGAGTTTTTTCCTCTGGCATGATGAGTGGAAGTGCGTGGGAGTGGAGGCACGTGAGGAACTTGAGTGAGAGCTCATATCTTGGTCAGGGAGGGATTCCAGGTCCGATTCCATGGTCGTAAGCAAGTAGTATCAATGAGAATGGGATAAATTCCCCTCGCAAAAAAAGCACTGAAAAGTGCTGCTTAGGAAATTAGAATTAATCAGAGATAGTATAAAAAAGCGAGCTTGAAATGCAACTCATAAAACTATGGTTGTTCTTCCGGCCTAGTCCTTATCCACAGATATCCTCTCATTCCTTTTAGTTCTCAAATTTTTAAGCTCCACCCATCCAACATATTGCAACTTTCACTCATGCGCTGGCAGCCACTAGCAGCATCGCTTCAACTCACTCAACAGCCAATCCAATAGCTTGTTCTCATCATCCATCTCTGCAATTTCTTTTCGACTCTCGGTTCTTCGATTCCCAATGCAGTTCAACGCTCATCCAATAGATGGCGCCATGATCTCCTCAACTTCAAACATCCATATCTTTGCTTCTCTCCATCCAATCCTCAAGATTTTTACAACCAAAATCAACAAGGACTTTCTCCACTACTATAAACATCCACAATTCCAAAGAGACTTTTATTTTGCAAGATTTGGGCTAGTGGAGCGCCCATTGAACTTCAACGTCAACGCAAGGACGCCATTCCGATGTAGTACGTGAAGCATCACGTAACCTATGCTAGTAAAATAAAGAATATCTTAAATGCTTACTGTGGTCTTGTACATTATATTATATGGTGTCAGACGAAAAGAATCCACGTATTATCTTCAGAATTCTTTCAATTTAATAATTTAGAGACTTGAAAATAGTTCTAAAAAATGGCAAACAATTTGCCAACGATTCCAGCATTTGAACCGGGAACGAATCCGTCGGAATCCTGGAGGCATTGGAAAGAAGATTTTGAAGACTATTTGGAAGCTTTTCGATACAGTGATGCGCCAGAGAAAACTGCACTATTCCGTCATTTATGTGGAGAAGAATTGAAAAAACAGCTATGAGCCTTCGACCTTAAGCCTAACGATGGTTGTGAGGGTGTGACTCTGCAACAAGTGCTTCAGGAATTTGATAAATATTTTCTGGACTATCAAAACGAAATTTTTGCTTCTTTTAAGTTCTTGGAAATAAAACAGGAACAAGGAGAAAAATTTACGGACTATTATTCTAGGCTTCGTAATGCTGTTGTTGAATGCAATTATGGCGAATCGCAGGACCGCATGCTACGTGATAAAATCATTCAAGGACTATTAGATAAAGCACTTCAGGAAAGATTGATCAGAGAAACCAGTAAAAAGGCCAAAACACTACAGGAAGTAGTTAGTGAATGCAAAACCGCTGAGAACAGTAAGGTACAAGCATCAGTTATGAATGAAAAACTTTCAGTGAATGCTTTAAAGAATTTTAGAAATTATCGGAATCAAAGCAAGAATAATCAGAAAAATGAGGTTAATTGCAAGCAATGTAGGAAAATTCATGAGAAGAAGAAATGTCCTGCATACGGTACAAAATGCCGAAATTGTGATGGAAGAAATCACTGGACAAAAATGTGCAGAACTCAAAGAAATAAACAGAAAAACGTGGCTGCTCGAATAGTGAATGCTATTGAAGAAAACTGTGAGAATTCTGAGACTATTTACATTGGGGAACTGAAGTCAGTTAATGAACTGGACATGAAAGAAACTAACTGTGTGTGGTATGAGAAAATTTATGTAAATAAAAATCCTGTAATGTTTAAACTGGATACTGGATCTCAAGTGAATGTAATTCCCAAGTCAGAACTCTTAAAATGGGAAGAAAAGCCAACAGTAAGAAAATGCAAAACTGCTGTGCTTGACTACAGTGATAACAGAGTTCCAATTCTAGGTGAGTGCTACCTCAACTGTCAAACTAAAAAGTATAGAAAAACTTATAAATTTTTAGTAACAAGTTTAAATTCATGTCCAATTTTAGGCCTTGAAGCCTGTAGAGAATTAGGGCTGATTCAGAGATTTAATATGATCTATAAAAGTCCTATTGAAACTCCAGAATTAATTATGAAAGAATTTGCTGATGTTTTTACAGGAACAGGAAGACTTAATAGAATTGTAAAAATTAAATTAAAAGAAAACTCTGTTCCTCATGTAGCAACCCCTCGAAAAGTGCCTCTTGCTATACATAACAAAGTTAAAGAAGAACTAAATAATATGGTAGAAGCAGGCAAAATAAGCAAAGTTGAAGAGCCAACTGAGTGGGTGAGCAACATGGTTGTAATCGACTCACCTAAGAAATTAAGGATTTGTCTTGATCCCAGGCCACTGAATGAAGCTATTCAAAGACCTCATTATCCAATCCCTACTGCAGATGCACTTGTTACAAAGCTGCAAGGTGGTAAAGTGTTTACTATTCTAGACGCAAAAAATGGGTTTTGGCAGTTACCATTAGATGAAAAATCTTCATATCTAACCACATTTTGTACACCTTGGAGGCGGTACAGATTTTTAGTATTGCCGTTTGGTCTGAACTCTGCTCCTGAAGAATTTCAAAAGGCAATGGATGAAATTTATGAAGAAGATGAAGATATAAATCCTTACTTTGATGATATTGCACTGGGTTCATCTACAGTGGAAGAGCACTGCAGATTATTACGTCGAACACTCTTGAAAGCAAGAAAGGCCAATTTAAAATTTAATGAATTGAAAACGCAGTTGTCACAAACGTCAGTTAATTATCTGGGTCATGTTTTGTCAGATGAAGGAATAAAACCAGATCCCAAGAAAATTAGAGCCTTTGAACAGTTTGCTACACCAAACTGCAAAGAAGATTTGCAAAGATTTCTAGGTATGGTAACATATCTAGCAAAATTTACACCACACCTATCAAATTTAACACATAATATAAGGCAGCTTCTAAAAAAAGATTCTGTGTGGATCTGGGATGCAAACACAGAGTGGGATTTTGAGCTGATAAAACAAGCCATAATGAAATCTCCCTGTTTGAAATATTTTGACAAAAACAAAGAAGTAACTGTTTCTGTTGACGCTAGTAAAAATGGACTGGGAGCTGTGCTTCTTCAAGAAAGTCAGCCAGTAGCCTATGGATCTGTATCATTAACACAGACACAACAACGTTATGCTCAAATTGAAAAGGAGCTAATGGCTGTGATATATGGGTTGGAGCATTTCAACTATTATACTTATGGAAGGATTGTCACAGTACAGACAGATCACAAGCCAATACTGGGCCTTAGTAAGAAACCATATGATACAATATCTCCTCGTCTTCAACGTATGTTACTTCGACTCAATAAATATAATATTCAGTTAGAATATGTTCCAGGAAAAAACCTAGTTATAGCAGATTCCCTATCAAGAGCACAATCAACCACTGATAAATTTGATGAAGTTCTAGTCCAGGAGGCAACTGTGAGAATAAATCTGTTAACACAAGCTTCACCAACTAAGTGGGAGGAAATAGCAAAAATGACAACAGATGATCCTGAAATGCAAGATGTGTTGTTTCACCTTAATAATGGATGGCCAGAGAAAAGGAAAACCAAAATAGCTGCGCAACCTTATTGGCATTGCAAAGAGGAGTTATATTCCACAAAAGAAAGAATTATTTGCAGAGGACAGCGATTAGTAGTACCAGTAAAATATAGAAAAGAAATATTGAAACTATTACATTTGTCACACAAGGGTGTAGTTTCCAGTAAAATAAAAGCCAAAGAATATTTTTATTGGCCTAATATAAATAGAGATGTTGATTAATATGTGTCCAAATGCAAAATCTGCCAGAAATATCAAAGAGAAAACCAGAAAGAAATTCTTATCAATCCAGAAATTCCAGGCAGACCTTGGCAAAAAGTTGCATGTGATTTCTTTTGTTTAAAAGGCAAAGAACATCTGCTAATGATAGATTATTTGTCCAAGTATGTTGAACTGAAACCACTCAACAGTACAACAGCCCAATCTGTCATTACAGTCATGAAATCCATTTATGCAACACATGGAATACCAGAAGACCTTGTGAGTGATGGTGGACCACCCTTTAACTCAAATTTGATGACCAATTTCTTCCGAGAATGGGGTATTAAACATCATGCTACACCGCCTCATTTTCCTAGAGCAAATGGACAAATAGAGAGAGAAGTACAAACAGTAAAAAATTTTCTTACTAAAGCTGCAGACGAGGGAAAAGATTTGTATGTTGTATTGCTTGACTACAGGATACAACCAGCAAAGGACATGCAATCACCAGCTGAATTATTAATGGGAAGAAAGCTAAGAACTTTCCTGCCATCACATCCAGATCAATTAAAACCAACATTTGATGTTGAAAGAGCAAGAGAAGCTTTGAGGAAAAGACAGATAATTCAAAACAAATATGCTAACAAGCATGCAACAGTGTTGCCAGTGCTACATCAAAATGAAAAAGTATGGTTTAAGCATAAAATGAAAAAGCCTTGGAAGCAAGGGACTATAATTCAAGTAGGTCCTCAACCTCATTTATATATAATAAAAGGAGAGGATGGAGTTGTTTTCAGGAGAAACAGATTCCACATTCGACAAGATTACACTGAAGATGATAATCCATGTTGGTCTAGAACTGTAGAAGATCTCTATAACAGTGATGCTACTGAAATCTCTAGAATTCCAAACAGATCTGCTGGCAGTCAAGTAAATGCATCACCTAAAACAAACAAAAGCAAAATTAACCAACAACTGCAAGTTCCAATTGAAACCTGCAGTGAGCAGAGCAATCCTGTAGTACGGAAATCTTCAAGAAATATTGTGAAGCCTGTTCGCTATAGAGACAATTGAAGGAACTGCGACAAACATATTTTAGTTCAATAATTAATCTCAGATTTAAATTTAAATTAAAACTATAACTTTGTAAAACAGTTCAGATAAGTCTTGTTGTCCATAACAAGAGATGGTATTGTATTAAGTAAATTTTAAAATAAGTAATTGTATTCATTGTTAAGTAATTTAATTCATTGAACTCAATATTTTGTAAAAAAAAAGGGGGGGCATGTTAGATATTAGTTTTTAGTCTATTTAATAGATGGCGCCACATGTACTAAAGTTCTTGTTTATATTATGTAAACTTGTAGAAGGACGCCATTCCGATGTAGTACGTGAAGCATCACGTAACCTATGCTAGTAAAATAAAGAATATCTTAAATGCTTACTGTGGTCTTGTACATTATATTATAGTCAGCTCCATACATTTCTTTTGAAATTCTTCTTTGGTAGTTTTCTTTCTTGTAGCTGTGGCCTTCAAATTATCCACAAGCGTTACTTTTTCCAAAAACTTTCTATCTTCACAGTAACTATTACTTATTCATCTACTATAGGGGAATGTACAGAAAGTCATTCGTCTCCTTGAACTGCACTAT
The DNA here is from genome assembly GCA_019974015.1 of Nephila pilipes. Taxonomy (NCBI): domain Eukaryota; kingdom Metazoa; phylum Arthropoda; class Arachnida; order Araneae; family Nephilidae; genus Nephila; species Nephila pilipes. The sequence goes on from BMAW01061771.1 coordinate 12,210, forward strand.
CAATTTCATTTAAATGTCTGCTGCAAATATAATGGATATATTTGCACATATTCCACTGAACTGCATTATCATTGCATGTACAAGTAAAATTGTGCAAACACTGCTTGCATTCTTTGCGCATTAAGGTACATCCTTCGGAGCATGCAACATTTTTTTTTCACATATAAATTTCATTACATTTTGTAGATGCAACAGACCACTCTTCTTCATTCTTTCGAATGAATAAAATAGTTAAGTCTTGGCCAACTTTATGCCTTTTTCTCAGCTGAGCTATTTTTGACGATATTTTGCCTTTCTCCAGACAGATGAGTCGATCAAAAACTCTATCTCTAACAAATTTCATTAAATAAAATAATGCTCTATCAAGCCCTTTCACTTTTTTCCCTTGCAGGTACACATACTTATTCGTCCGGTGCATACTTTCAATGTGCATATTTGTATTAATACCAAGCCACTTCCTATAACAATAAGCCCATACTTCAGTTCATTTACTGTTCATCTGTTCGAAATATTTCCCAAATTCTCTCAATTCATCCTTTTCACTGAAAATCTTCAAAGCTTCTTTGATCATCATACTGAAAGCTGATTCATCTGTTTCAATCAATAAGCATCGGACAATCTTGTATGCTTCAACCTGGATTTCTGGCTTCTTAATTATTCTTGAAATATTTCTCCTCCAACTTCATGCACAACAATCTTTTTTCAAAAAACACCAAAAGCTGTCCTCCATGCAATAGAAAAAGATTCCGCGTCACCCATTATCAAAACTTTTGGCGAAATGCTAACATATTCCATCATCGCCACAAATGCAATAGACAATGCTTTCGAATCTTGCCGATTGGTTAAAATAAATGCCACAGGAAACCCCTCTCTTTTGTCATCTAAAACTAAAACTGTTGCCAAATCAAACCCATACGCATTCATCCCATGTGTGAAGTCCAAGCTTAAAGTATCATTTCGGTAAAAGTTTAGTATGTCTCTTTGTGAACTGTTCATTATTACAAGAGGAAAATCTTCAGCTTTGAAACCAGGGTACAAATCTTCATAATAAACGTTTTGGTTCTTAAACAGAATTACTGGAGAATCTTCTCTGCCTTGTGAACTTTCGACCAACTTGCCTGCACTTACGACATCATTAGTATCCGTAATACCATCAGTTATAAAATGTTCAACTTTTAAATTTAACAGATCTTTACGAGTTACCTAATGGATCCTTTCCAATTTATCATTAAATGTATCTCTTATATCATCTAAGATGGTTTCAATTGGAGCTTTTTTCTCTAATTTTCTTGCTATTTCATCTTTTTCTTCTCTTGTTATTTGCATTCTTCCCCAATCCTTTCCATGTCCTAAATGAGTTTTTGTAAATTCCACATATACCTGGCTTTCATTGTCTTCACATACTTTCATCTTTGATGGGTGGTTTCCGTTAACCTTGTTACTGCCAGAGATTTTAATAGTTCTCTTCTTATCACCCTTCGCATTACAAAAACCATTGCGATGACAATAAAAGTACGTTGTCTTACTTTTCATGTTGTTAGACTTACTTCCAGTATTCTTTATGTCAAAGGCAGTTGTTTGTTTTTCAACATCTTCTTTCCATATCTTGAAAGCTTCATAAGTATCGAATTTCTTAGTTTCTTTTTCTATAGCAATATTATGTGCCGATGCAACATGGTCCATTAAAGCCTTCATGGAAACTAATTCTGCACTGCGTACATTACATTTTATCTGTCTACATGTACTCACCTTATTTTCTACATTGTGTGTTAGTCTTGCACGTCGTCGTAAGTTTGGAGCTGTGGAAAAGGACTTATCGCACACGAAACAAAAATTATCCATGATTTAATTATGCAATACAGAGTAACTGATAACAGACAAAATACAAACACTAAATAATGTATACATTGAAAATAAGTTTTAATACCAAATACTCATGAAGTTACAGAACTTCCTTTCCCACAATATTCTGCAAGTACCTATCGAATTAAATATATTTTAAATTGATTAACGAGGTCAATGATTAGAAATATTAAAACCCAGAAATTTATTAATTTTCACAACAAATACAATAAAAAAAAATTCAGAAAGGAAGAATATAATTCGTAAAAACACTCCTGAGTATTTTTTCCCTATCATTTTAATATTGGGAACATCGGAAATAGAAATCACATGATTTTATACTCATTCAATGTTAGAAGAACAGTATATCAAAAATCTAACTTAATCGGAAATTGAAGAGAAAATGAGTTATTCTACTTTTTAAAAAATGATAGAGGAAACTTTTGTGAAAAGTTATATCTTAGTATTATTACAATATTTATGTAAAACAATTAACCAGTAATGAAAGAGAAATGATTTACTGCTAGCTGAAAAAAATAGAATTAGATATATTTTAAATTGATTAACGAGGCCAATGATTAGAAATATTAAAACCCAGAAATTTATTAATTTTCACAACATATACACACAAAAAAAATTCAGAAAGGAAGAATATAATTTGTAACATCTGCACCACAGTTCTGTGAGGTAAATGATTCTTGTAAAGAGCTGGAGAGGAAATGACGGCCACTAAAGAAATTTTTTTTTTTTTTTGTTTCGGGAAAAGAGAGAGCCGCAGATTGAATTAACCCGCAGTCTCCTCAATTATACAATGACGGGTGTAATGTTCTACTCAGGATGGTGATTATGTAGTGAAGAAAAAAATATTTAAAAAGAACTTCATGTTTCTATGGCGATTTCGTCTAGAAGTTATTAAGACATCTCAATACATCGGGATAAGAATTAATATGTAACGATACACCAAGTAGCTTCGATCTCCAACAATAAGATATTTAAAACAAAACAGACTCCTATTAAAATGAGTTTGTTTATTGGACAAAACTAAGGCGTTTAATTCATTTTCTTACAGCATTTTTCAGGAAATGTTGCCGTGAAAATTAAAATTCCGTCTTTTAAGCTCAAACAAAGTTAAATGTACTAAAGAGAAAATACGAATTGTATTGAGACAACTTTTTATTTCAGGATTTAATTTGTGTTTTAAATTTGAAATAGTAAAATTAAATAATAATAGATATTCTTTTAATCTACATTTTACGAAATTATTTACTTTATTCAAAAGGCTTGTAATTAATTTGATGTGAATACATTCTCCAGAATTTGAAGTGAAAAACCGTACTTGGAAACTGAATGATTTTCTGCAGAACAGGCTTCGCTATCAACTTATTCTGATCTTTTTTAAAAAAAATTGAACGTACACTTTGTTTGTCGTGACTTTATTTAGAGATTCGATAATGTAAATTAAGCACTTGCACTTTATATTCGAAGTTGCTCAACACTTAATTCCTTCATCTTTTTTTAATGTAATTTTTGTGTCATGATTTGGGATTTATTTTATTTCATGTTCATGCTTTTTACAACGTTTTTCTGAATTTCACTTGGTGTGTGTGTGTGTGTGTCATCAAATTTTCGATCGTTAATTTAACCAACTTCCCATCAAGCTAGAGCTTTGAAATTTTGGGAATCGTTCGTACTCGCCTAACAATGCAATATTTAGACGTGCTGCGACAAGTTTTAACTAATATTTCAATAATTTTAATAAGTCAAAATATTCTTTCCTCTCGGCGCGTTTAGGATTGAGGAAAAAATTTCTTTCCCCCTCTGGGAGCACCGGGCACTCCCCACGCAGCATGCGGTATCGTAAACCTTTTGTACTTACAAAGGGGGGATACTATCTCCCCTTTACTATCTCCGAGATAGTAAGGGTTGCTGACTTTTAGTCAGTAATCATTCGCAAGAAAGAAAGTTTCCAATATTTGGCGCCATGTCTTATCACAATAATTTTTTCTGAATTCTGGTTCCCATTCTTTTTTTAATAGAATGACTTACAAACTTTCAAATGCATGTTTTGATTTTATGAGTATTATGAATTTCTTAATACTCTCACAAATGTCTCTTTTTAAGTGAATTTTAAAGTTAAAAATAACTAACAGTTTTAACTAATATTTCAACAATTTTCTGTAATAAACTTTGCCACCATATAAAAACGTTGGTTTTTATATCGAATTATTTAAATTGTATTTTTATGAATATTTTTTTCTATCTCTTCCTTATACTTTTGTTCTTTGAATATTTCTTTCTCTTAATCAGTACATTTATTCCATCCGTTAATTCATTAATTTTTTGAGTGTTATCTTGATATTCATAACAGAAATCGTAAATTGTTACCTTTACAAAACTCCTAAGGTATGGTATGATTTTATACATCCATTAAATACATTACTACCAATTAAATTTAGAATTTCGATTGAAAATAATTTATATACAATTATCTTGTTTCCATTCATAGCAAAGCTTTCAAAAAAAGTTAACTTATTATTCTAAGAATTGTATCTGATACACGCATGATTTTTATAAAATTCATTAGGATAGTTTGTTTTTTTTAAGAAATTATTAGATTTTAAGTGAAATACTTTTAATTATTTTACTATCTTACGAATTAGTAAATTCTTTTATCAAATAAAATATTTCCATGTTTATTCGCAACAAACTGAATGTCATTTCATGAAAAGTGAATTCAATTAACATGAAAAAATTTTACTTTTAACAATAGGTATAGAATAAGTGAAAACTTATTTCTAAATTTATTGACTTTTGTTTTACTTGGAATTCTTATTTGAACCGAGGAAAAAAATTTATTGAGTGTAAAAAAACCCAATGTAATTGAAATTTTGAATTTGCTAATGATTTTTTCAGAATGAACTTTTTTTGCACCAACTAGAATGAATTGTTGATAGTTTTGGATTTATATTGTCTTCTTGGATTTATCTTGGATGATTGTATTGGATTTATATTCTTAGACATTGGAACAAAGACAATTTCTCTTCGCTAAGAAAGCCGACTTGTTCTAAATGTAATATAACATGCTTCACATTCATCCCACGAGGAGGTGTCAGTATATTATATCCTTTAGCCCGTGCCTCCACTGTTCTATTTCAACTAGTTACAAAAGAAATGAGCTACCAGCGCCACCCAGAGTGAGTTACAAAACAAAAGTTCCAGTCAGGACGACTTTCGTAACAGTCCCACAGCTATATATCTATAATCTTATTAAATAGTAAACACTTCTAAGTCCTGCTTTGTATTTTCATTATATATCAACAGCTTGTTTGTTTAACTGGATTACCGAAATTTCTTCACATTTTAAAATAAAACTTGCAAAAATTAAAATAATGCTGATTTTTAAATAAAAATAAACAGAAGTGATTCCACTTATTTCAGGTTATAATGATGCAAACTAAAAAATTACTTGAATTTGTATTGTTTAAATTGAAATTGTACCAACTGACTGATACTGTAACGAGAGAGAATTGAGATTTATGTTTTTCACAGGAATCCAACGACTTGATGCTTTGCATGATTAATGTATTTAACAAAGAATGAAGTGGAACATCCTCTCTGTTTCAATCCGAGTTCTTTCAAACAATAACCGAAAGAAGGGAGTATCAAGATAAATTAATGTGGCCGGAAATAAGATAAGACACCACCCATTACTTTGAAAATTCCCAAACGTTCTATAAATGTCAAGGCGGGGGGAAATGCATGTACGGTCGTATGTTAGCAGGCTTTGTATTGAAGCAGGTGTTGGATGTCCTGAAATTCAGTCTTTATTTTAAGGGAATCCCCCATTTGATGTTGTTTAAACAACGTTTTTCAAAAAAGAAACCGATAACACGTCAGTGCATTTGGAGATTCATCAAACCTAAGTGGTGTAAGAATAAGCATTAAGGAAAAAAAAGGTTGTGGTGGTTTTTTTATTATTATTTCATTCAATTATTGCGTTATCGTTCACAAACACCGACAACTTTATTAAATATTGAGGAAATGTGTTACCATATTATATAGATGAAAATCAATTTTAAAAATTAATCCATTGATACTCGTATATTATAAGTAAATCAATATCAGAAGGTTATGGAGGGAGTGAATCACTTTTAAAAGATTACGAGACACAGCAGTGAAAGTATTTGTAAAGTTATCGGCACTTAAGAAGGGGTGAAGTTCGTTATATAGATGGATCTGTAACGATCAGCTTCGTCTATCGAACAATGGTGTTTTTGGTGTGTTGCACGGTGTTTGGGACTTTATTGAAGGGAATTTCAGTATTTTGAGGCGAACCCAGTTCATTATGTACGAGGGCAGTTTGCAATAATTCTGAGGAGTTACTTATGTAGGGCTTAGGTTTTATTTAAATTAGTTTTGCAGCCCCGAAAAATAAGACCATATAAAGCATTTGTAGTTCCTATTAAGATTGACTATCAAAATGAATGTAGGCAGTTTTGTTTATAGATGACAACATTGTAGGAAACATCAAAAAAATATATTTAATTCAAAACAGCACAGCACAAACATTAAAAGCTCTTTTCTTTCGCCATCATCTTTTCCAAAACACAACCGTTACAGCTTTTTCTTCTCTTGCATCTGTTGCTCCTCTCCAACGGAGAAACTTACCTCTCATGGAGTTTGATCATGACGCAACATTCTCCCCACTTTGAGTTTGGGGATACAAACTCCAAACTGTAAACATAAAGATAATATAAGCATACAATTTGAGATAACAATGAAGTACAAGTAACAATACAAATATTTCAAAATATTGGAATGAAAATTTAAATCAATATTTTAGAATTCAAATATATATAGTTCAAAAGTTTGTTTAGAAGTTTATAAATCTAGTCTTTTCAATTTGATTCAAATTGGAAACATTATTCAATGGAACATCCTGAAGAAACATAGATGGGGTCAAGGTTTTCAGCTCTTGTTCCTCAGATATGTAAGTTAGTGGTCTGCTATTCATGACAGTTTCGCACTCACAGACGAGGGTCTGCAATTCCTCGAGAGACAAACAATAGCGCCCAAGATTTTTTCTTAAAAGATCTTTCAAAATTCCAATCAAGCGTTCCCAGAAACCTCCCCACCATGAAGAGGAGGGTGGGTTAAACTTCCAACGAATTTCCTTGACTCTAAATTCACTTTCAATTGTAATCCAATCTAATTGTTTCAAAGCTTTGTTTAGTCCTGTAAAATTAGTACCATTGTCTGAACACATCACAGAAATTCGTCCTCTTCTGGCAATAAACCTACGCATAGCTTGGATGAAGACATTTGTACTAAGTGAAGGTATTAATTTTAGATGGACAGCTCTAAATACGGCACAAGTAAAAGGTATTATCTACACCTTTTGTTTAGATTTAGTAAACAGAGGTCCAGCTAAGTCTACTCCCGATACTTGAAAAACTGCTGCTAAATTTGTTCGATCTTTAGGAAGATGTAGAAAAGGTACCTCAAGATGCTTCACTCTTTGCCTATTACATGTTAAGCATTCTTTGATAACACTCCGGATAGTCCTTTTCCCTTTCACTATCCAAAATCTTTCACACAAAATAGTCAGAAGAGTTAATGTCACAGCATAATTGTTAAAAACCTTTTCTTGGGCTGTAAATCTTCTTACTGCCAGGTGTTTCGATGGTAGAATTATTGGAGACAAAAAATATTTCTATTCTTCTTCATTTATCAATCTAGATTTCAATCGTAAAATTCCTTCTTCATCTTCAAATACTTGAAGACTTCTCAAATTTTTTCGTGTTTCTTCATTAGAGTAAAATTCCTTTTGTATTACACGGAAAATAATCTTTTGTGCATTTAATAGTTCCTCAATTTTTAGTTCCGTATATTTTCTTCAGTCTTTAGATTTTGGTTGAAAACAAAGTACCCAAGCCATAACCCTAATCATCTTTGAAAATCTAGAAAATCTTCTGGCTAACTGTAATGAAATTGACACTAGCTCTGTGTTATTAGCAGAGATGACTGACTTTTGTTTCTCTATTTCTACTTCTTTCTCGTCAATGTTTACAGCCGACTTTCGCCACTGTTCTTTCGGATTTTGTAACCAGGCTGGTCCTTGCCACCTCTTCCAATTTTGAAGTTGTTTAGGTCCACAACCTCTTGATAAACTGTCTGCTGGATTCTGGTCAGTTGAAATATGGAGCCAATCATCCAAAGTTGTCAATTTTCTAATCTCACTTATTCTGTTGGTAACGAATACCGACCACTGGTCTCGACGAGTTATCCACGTAAGAACTGTGGAAGAATCAGTCAAAAAGTAAGTCTTGATGTAGGGAAGTTTCAGGGCTTGCTTCATAGAACTAAAAGGCCTAGTGCCGATGACAGCGGCCATTAATTCGAGACGTGGAATTGTAATAGTCTTCATTGGAGCTATTCGTGATCTGGCTTGAAGTAATTGGACAGTCACCGAGCCCATACTGGATTGACTACTTAAGAAAATGCATGCCGCAGAAGCTGTCTTACTGGCATCGACAAAAGTATGGATACTTAAGTTGGATTCCTCCATCACACCTAACCATCTTGGAATTTTTATATTTTTGAAGTATTTCCGTTGCTTCCCCCATTTTAAAAATTTCTTCTTTATTTCAACGTTCACTTAATCATCCTATGATTCTTTCGTTTTCCAAGTGGATTACAGCAAAAATTAGGCTGAATCCTAACAGGCGCAGAGAAACCTATGGGATCAAATACTCGACTAACCAGTAAAAGTATTTTCCTTTTAATTATCTTTTCTCTTTCATAAAATTTCTAAGATTCTGAAGCTATTTCTAAGGTATCTAAATTTTTGTCCTAAATCAATCCTAATACTGGTGACGTTGCATTTTGTGATGATGCAGGAACGGCAGAACTTTCCCAGCCTCTGAGAGCAATCATTCCTTCTTTCATTACATTAGATGCAGATTCAATGAATGTTTATAGTTCGGCATTATTTTGTACACTAGTTACATAATTATCGACATAAAAACTATCTATTAATTTTTTAAGAAATTCTTCAGAGTAACGTTCTTTTATTGATTCTTTTAATAAATGATGATTATTAACTGCCATTAACAGAAAAGGACTGCTGGTGATGCCAAAAACAACTCAAGCAAAAGTTCGCATATATCCCTCATTGTCATACCAAAGAAATCGTACGAAGTCTGGGTCTTTCTCATGTGAGGATATTTGTAAAAAAGCCCTTCTGATATCTGAAATTACACCAATTGGTTTCAGTCTAAATCTAGCCAAAATAGAAGGAATTGTTTCAATTAAATTATTTCCAGTCTCCAAACAGTCGTTTAATGACGGATGGTTATGGATCTTAGCAGAGGCATCAAACACCGGTCTTATCTTCGTGGTGGATGTTTCTTTGATAACGGGTCGGTGTGGAAAGTAATGAGTACCAAGAAGTAACTCATTTCCAGGAACTTCCTCAATAACTCCTTCTTCTAACCATTCTCTAAAGACTTCATGATACTTTTCTCTAAAACCAAATTTTCCAACTTCCAGGTAGTAGATTCAAGTCTTTTCAAGCACAACTCATAATTGTCTGTTAGAAACGCACGATCCACTTTCCAAGGCATATGGATCTCGTATCTCCCATCTCTCTTTTACCGAATTGTTTCTCGAAAGTGAAACATGACAGCCTTTTAAGTTTCCTCTCTTGAATTTTGCTCAATAGGATCCCGTATACCAAGTAGTTCCAGATCCCACAGTGAAGAAACAGGAATATATGCTTGAGATAACATGGTTACAATATTCATACTTGCATCTTTTTCGTCGGTATATCGGGGTACTTTACCCATCAAAGTCCAACCTAATTTGGTTTCTAATGCTACTAAGCCTGTCTGTAACTCTTCTCGTCGACCAGTAATTAACTTACCGGCAACGTCTGCACCCAAAAGTACCTCAATGGGCCCTGTGTTTTCTTGAATATCGGTTAATAATATATTTTTAGTTTTCAATTCATGTATCCAAGAACCATTTTTTACACTAGAAATGTCATTACAAATGACATCATGATCTAAAGCATCTAATTTACAAATATAGTTACCATCAAGACTACTCAAGTAAATTTTATAACACTTGTGCTTATACCTCCTTGTTTTCGTTGCCAAATAAGGAATGGCAAATTTCCTCTTCCCTCTGCAAATTAAAACCCAAATATTAAGCAGTAGATTTCAATATATATTATTTTTGCGATCCCGTATCGATAATAGCTCTAGCCTTACGCTCTTTCTTGATGCCATGTACATTTACAACAAGAGTTTGTAATATAACTTTATTCGTTGCCCGAGAATGTAAAGAATCAACTGTTTATTCATTAATATTTTTATCATTTACCTCTTGTTTGGATGAATCAGATTTATTACATACAATGTATGGGCACATGAACTTTAAATGTCTTTTAGAACACAATTGACACGTTATTTGAGATCGACATCTGGAAGCAAGATGACCCTTAGTCAAACAGACCCTGCACAATCCTTTCTTTTTATTATTGCGATCTTTTCTTCTAGTGGAATGAAAATAGCTGTTTTACAAAAGCGATTTGCATGAACCTTGAAACAAAACGCACATGTATATTTTGGTTCTTGAATGAATAATTCAGCAGAAGGTGAGAGCGAACGTTGGCTCTCTGCCAAGTGCTTGCGGTTTTCAGACGCTAGAGTATTTCAGATCTACTTCATTTTATTTTTTCTTCTAATTGCACTTCGCTCTTCAGAAACGAAACTGTAGCATCCAGTGTTGATATACTCTGTTCGGTGTCAATATTTTTTCTTTGTCTTTCAAAGGATCGCAATGTATGTGTCAGTATCGAACTTTGAACTAAATGATATAATATTATGCCACTCTGATCTGTAGTTATATCTAAACTACTTAGAGCCCGAAATTGAGTAGATAGTTTATTAAACAAACTTCTTAAAGAATCTTGTTTCTTTTTAGTAGCTTTTTTTAAAACAAGTTTCTACAATTCTCGTACATAAAAATCAATTAATAGTTCTTTTCGTCCATATCTTTCTATCGCCAAAGGTAAGTTTTCATTCGTAATAGGAAAAGATTCAACAAGATCTCTAGCTTCTGACTTAATTTTTGTCGACTGAATTAAGTAATGAAATTTATCACAATCAGTTAAATTTTTATTTTCGTGTATGTTTTTAAACTGTTTCCAGAAGGTTAACCAATCTCGTAATTCACTGCCAAATTTATACAGTTAAACCTCAGGAAGTCGCGGGGAAATTGTTTTATATGGATTCTCGCACACAGTCAAATGAGAATTATTTTTAGAATTGTTACTTTCTTTCTTGTTTTGTTTGCTCCTAATATTCTCTAATACTCGTTTAGACTTTAAATCCATTCTCAAAGCCTTTTCGCTATATTCTTCGGCAATATTAAATTCAGTTTTGAACTCTGTTTCATCTGTTATAGCATCTAATTAATTATTATGCGTCAACTCTAATGAGTATGTTTTTTGCTTAAACAAATATAAACACATTTCAATTTCTTCTGCGTCAGGAATTTTATTAATCAACACATTCTCTAACTTAGTGTATAATTTCATAAATGAAGCACGCTGTGCTGTTTTATATCGTTTAATAATTTCCATTTTTACTATCTTATTAAATTAGTTCATGCATTCGATGATAAATGTCTATGTTCAATATCTAATATATCAATAACTTCAAAATGGAAATTCAATTTTCTTACAGTTATCAAACTCCAAAACAAAACCAGCCCACCCGGGAGCGCCAGAAATGTAGTTCCTATTAGGATTGACTATGAAAATGAATGTAGGCAGTTTTGTTTATAGATGACAACATTGTAGGAAAAATCAAAACATATATTTAATTCAAAACAGCGCAGCACAAACATTAAACGCTCCTTTCTTTCGCCATCATCTTTAACAAAACACAGCCGTTACAGTTTTTTCCCCTCTTACATCTGTTGCCACTCTCCAACAGAGAAACTTACCTCTCATGAAGTTTGATCATGACGCAACACATTGTTGTCCGATTGCGCATTTATATCCAAAGGCCATGCCGCCTCCATAGGAGGATGTAGGACCATTCCGAAACCTCCCGAAGGCTCAAAAACCAAAACTATCACAAGCTCTATCAAAGAAAACTTTACCTATGCTAACGCGCTCACCTTTAATCAACAGATAGCGCCACAAAATGAAGAACTCCCACCCAGAAAAAAAACAATTCTGAACGCTTTTGAAGAACCACAAGCGAAAATAACCCGGCCAACGCACTCCTCCAAGCGATCGAGCTACTAAAATAGCTTGCCGAAATTTTCTCCCTCATCCCTGGACTCCTAAATCTCACTACCAAAATCAGAGCAGCTAAACCAAACAAAAATAAAAAATTTGCAATCCTACAATCCCTAATTCAACTTATTAATGATGATTAATAGCCCAAATCTAAATTTTAACCCCCTGTGCCTCGTGATATGCTCATGGAACACTAATGGCGTGATTTCTAAAATTGTGGAGATTCGGGAATTTATTTCCAAATTATCACCTGATATTCTACTTATTCAAGAAACTCATCTTAAACCCAATCAAAATATTTTCATCCCAAATTACTCTCACTATCGAAACGACAGAATTTCAGATGAAGCTGCCTACGGTTTTAAAATGGATCTAAATTTAAAACACCATAGCCTGCCTAACACACCAGTGGGCGGAATCTACAGCAATTGTTCCAACTCCCCCCAACCAAGATCCCATCATTGTTTCCTCAATTTACATTCCTCCTAGTTCCAATCCCCATCTCTTCAACATAGACCTAGAAAATATTCTTCAAATCAATAGCAACTGCATTTTATTTGGCGACTTTAATGCTCATGATACAAATTGGAACTGCAATAGAAATAATACTCGAGGTAATCAACTAAACCACTTTGTAAACCAAATTGATCTCAACATTCTTTTCCCACCCACCCCAACCCATTTTGGCCACACTTTATCAACTATTGACATTGAACTTATCCGCGAATTTCACCACCCATACAAAATTATTTCAATTCCAGAACTCAGCACCAATCACAATCCAGTTCCCCTTGAATTTTCTTACAATATCCCGTACGAAATAAACAATAGAGCTGCACATACATGCCGGGCAGCATTCGCAAAACATTTACACAACACCACTAATTTTTTAAAATTATCACAAATCATAAACACTCAACAATTAGAAACAAACACCAGCATTCTGACAAAATATTATTAACTCACACAAACAAACATCCAAATCGGTTGAAATCACAAATAAAAATCACATTAAAAATCTCATTAAATTTAAACATATTACACAACTCACACATTAAAAATCTCATTAAATTTAAAAACAATCTTTGAAACAATACCAACTTCATTAAACCCTAATATCATAACAGAAATTAATTGAATTCAAAATCAAATTAAAAAAGAAATTCATAAATTCTCACAACACTCTTGGAAACAAAAACTAGAAGCTCTCAACACTCAAGACAATTCTCTTAGGAACACTACTAAATTTTTTAAAAACAAAAGATCAACCATCCCTCTACTCAACACTCAACATCGTACAGCAATCACTTACGAACAAAAACCCGAAATTCTCACTGACCAGCTTGAACAAAACTTCCAAAACAACCCCTCCTCTGATCCTAACTTTGATAACTCAGTTTCTAACACCATTCAAACTTTTTTCTCTTACCCTCCCACACGCAAACACAACTCCCATTACACCTCAGGATATCATCGATTTCATTAAAAAACTGAAAAACAAAAAAGCACCAGGCAAGGATAATATTACAAACAAAATGCTAAGAAATTTTCCTCTCAAAATCAATTTTCTTTTAACTATCATCTTTAAGAAAAGCCTTCATTTTTAACCATTTCTCCAAATTTGGAAAACTGCTATTATCTTCCCGATTCTTAAACAAGGTAAAAATGCCCACCTCCCCGATAGCTAAAGACCCATTTCTCTTCTTTCTATACTAGGCAAACTCACCGAATCAATAATTCTTGATAGACTTCAAAATTTTATTAACCAAAATAATCTCACTTACCCGAATCAATTCGGCTTCACGAACAAACTCTCAACTCTTCACTCTCTACTGAAACTCACTGAAATAATTTCTTCTGGTTTCCAACTCAAACAACCGGAGCAGTCTTTCTCGATATCGCTAGAGCTTATGACAGAGTATGGCTTGCAGGCTTAACCTACAAAATAATTGACAACAACTCCCCCCCCCGTCTGATTCCACTTATTCATTCCTATTGCAACGACCGTTATTTCCAGGTTAGAATTCAAGACTCACTCTCTTCTTCATGCAAAATTACTTCAGAAGTAACGCAAGACAGTTTGATCGGTCCCTTTTTATTTAATTATTATGTTAATGACATCCCAAATTATTATCTAATAAGCCTAAATTTGTATGCCGATGATACCGCAATCGTAGCCAAATTTAAAATCCAAAAACTCTTACTTTTGCACTTAATAAACATATCACACTCTTCGAAAAATATTTTAACAATTGGAAAATTAAAATTAATGTTGAGAAATCACCAGCAGTTTTATTTACAAAGAAAAAATTCACCCTTCCGCCTCCCACCTTTTTCAAAAAACAAATTCCTTGGGACACTTCAGCTAAATATCTTGGCCTTACTTTCGATAAACATCTGACCTGGAAACAACATATCCTCACCATCTGTGAAAAATTTCGAAAACTGTCTCATAAAGTATATCCACTAATCAACAGAAAATCAAAAATGAACCTCCATAACAAACTACTTATTTACCCTGCCATCATGCGTCCTATCATCAGCTATGCAAGCCCAATCTGGGCATATTGTGCTGAAAGTAATCGCAATCTTCTTGAAACTTTCCAAAGCTCTACTATCAAAATGATCATCAGAGCCTCCATGCTCATGAAAAATAAAGAAATCTTCAAAGCTCTCAAAATCACTACTTTTATAAAACATGTACAAAACCTAGTTTGTACATGTTTTAAAAAAGTACTAAAAACCTAGTTAGTTTGAACATGTACTAAATTTTTTAACTCTCTCGACCACTTCGATAATATCAATATTAAAAATCTTAAAAAATGCTTAATTTCCCCATAAATCAAAAGACCCAGGCAAATCCTCTACGATTCTCACAATCCACCTTAATTGTGTTTTTTTTTTAATTTTTATCTCTTTTAATTATCAACTTTTCAATCACTAGCAATGTTCTTCATTTTTTTCTTTCCCTTGGTGTATGCGTCTGAATTGGTTTCAAGCACATAGGCCGCGGAGCGGTCTTTAAGCTTGGTTCGGTAAATATAGCAAAACTTGGCTTTAGAATGGGGTTTTAGCTTTCTTTTGGATGAGATCAGAGGGTGGGCTCTGATTGGCTGTTGCTGGGGTCTGAAAAAGTTGCCATTTTGGAGGTATAATTTTCTGTCAGGTATAGGTATACACCCATGATGAGGCACCATGATTTACATTAAAAACTCACTTGCACATCACCGCCTAACTACCCCACCACTCCAACACATAGA
>BMAW01061772.1:0-21566 GCA_019974015.1 Nephila pilipes
GGTTACTTAGTTATAATGTTCGTCGCATACCACCAAGCACATCCGCGTGTTCTTTCAATCGAAAGAAAACTACACTGGCGTAAAAAATTGTCCCTTCCACGACACAAGGGTCACAACCATCTCGTGCACTGGCTGGCCATCGATAAGTGTGAACGGTCCAGCGGAGCCGGCATGCTCCAGTAAATCACCTGCCACTTGATAAGAAGAGACACGTCCTTGGCTCTTCTCTTGTTAGTGAAATCGGGTTCAAACGAGTGGATCGGTGATGGTACACTTTTTCTTTCTGACCTTCACGCTTGACCGGGCCGTTGGTGACGACTTTCTCCCATTCACCAGGGTGGAGTGGGTGGTTGTGTTGAAGTTTCGGACATCTCTCGTGTTTGTTGCGGAATACGCCGGCAACTCTGGGACGTCCCGTGTTCCGCTCCAGAGCGTAAGGGTGAAGAGTATCTGTGCCAATGAGACGTACTGTATTCTTATGCTAATCGTTTCTGGCGATGCAAATTGGCTAAATCCTATAATGGGACACCGTCTGGCCCTTAATGTATTCGTTTAATTGGATGTTCTCTTTTTTCGATTGGGTTTGATACGTATCCTTGGATTTTTTTTTTTTTTTTTTAAAGAGAGAATATGATGTTTTCGCTGAATTTCGCATTATAAATGTATGCCTTCTTTTATTTTCAAACCTATGTGGTTATATTCCATTAGGTAATACTGTGACGTTGGGGTATTTGCGATTTTCTCTTCACTTATCTCGGGGACTTTCTGGTAATTTGAAGAACATAAAATTACAATTCCTTCACAAAAAATGAAACGTGATTAGTGTCTGTTTATTAGATGAAGAGGAAAAGTGTAGTGAATTAAATTAAGGATAATGATACATAAGCGAAATAGAATTGAAAGCAAAGAGAAGGGAATCAGAGGATGACGACGAACTGATAGATGTAGATTGGAGTGAATCATCGTAACCAATCGATAAATTAATTGTTAGTAGCGACCCGTGGGCAAAATAATAGAAGTCAAATCTGCTGTAACCAAGAAGTGTTTGAACCGGAATGAGTTATTTGGTAAGCTAAGACTTTATTATTTGAGCATAAACTAGAATTAACTGAGTTAAGAAGGATTCGGGAGAGAGCAATCTTGTATATTCTTTCATAGACAGTAAATTAAATTGTCCTTCTCTTATGTATATTCAATTATAGTTTTGGAATTACTAACTATTTGATAAGACGTTAAGATGACTATAGAGTTATAAATAATGAAGGAAATAGATCACAACACAATAGATCTCAACATTTTTCGATGCCTGGAATTTCATAAATATGATTTTTAGATTATTGGTGTGGTTAAATAAATAATACAAATTTTCAGTACTAATAGTAAGTTTGCTGATTTTCCTCCCCCTTCACCAGTATCAACAAAGACACATTCCTTCAAAAACAAAAATATTCCTTGTTTTTAGGAGAAAATTTAAAAAGATTTTAGCATGTATCAAACTCTCTTTTTAAGTATTAATACAATCTAACCGTTATAATACAAACTGGTGTTATAATAATATATCAATTATAGGTAACTTTCACTCTGAAAAAATAAGAGAAGAGAAGTTTAAAAATTTTCAAAGGAATTTTCGTCGAATTATGGGTTTGAGTCCTGATGGCATTAAAGACCCACCGTGTAGCCGGGGCTGATGCACGTTCATTCTGTCGAGGCTCAAAGTCCTCCCATTGGCAGGGCGTCGAAGTTAGGAGGTTGTGCCAGTTCAGGTATCGTCCTCATGACTTGACCGAGGTTGAAAATCACGAGGTCTGTCGCCAATAGTCCTCGTGTTGCTTCTTAGAACGACGTTAATAAACAATGATATCACAGAATCAATTTTCTCTCAGAAAGAATAATTGGATTTGGAGAAGAGCTTTATTCATTTGAAAGAAAAAATTTTGTTGGTTGTATCTTATTTAATGAACGTATGTCACAAAAATTTAATATTTACATAATAACTATCAACTCTTAAGATATAATTTTCTGAAACTTATCATTGAATAAATTTGTATAAAAAGTATTTCATACGATATCTGATGAATTTATTTTGAATATTATTTATTTTTAGTATTTATTCGATTAAACTTGCGCTCTTCTACCAGCTTAAGTGATTTTGTATACGTCTTCAAAGAAAGAAAAATATGGGGGCTGAAAGTTTTCTTTTTTTAAAAAAAAAGATTCTTAGCTAAAATGCATAAGCTGATCATTTAGATAACTAGAATTTGGTTCTCATAGTAATTAAAGATATTTCTGAATTTTTATGCGTATTATCTTACAAACATAATCAAAAACTGAAGAAATATGCGAAATGTTTGAAAGTTTACGCAAGTGTGTCTCCAAAGGCTTATACATACACACATACAATTGCAGTCCTTAACAAAATAAAAATATTACTTAAACACAATTGATCATAGAAATTGTGCAAAGTTTTTTTTTTATAGCACAGCTTGAAACGGATTTAATTACATTAAGAAAAGCTTTTATTTCGTATCCAGTATTGATAATGTATTTAAACCCATAACAACATTTCTAATAATTCCCTTCATAAATATACAATTCAATTACAAATTCCAGTAATAATTATATATTAATACAATAAAAAATCATAACTTGATTAAAAAATTAAATATTATTTTAATAATAGGTTATCTTAATGCTATGTATACAGTGAAAGGGGTAAAAAGAAATTTCAATGAGTTTTTCTTTACACAATGAATACTTTTTAAATCTAATAGTCTATTAATAATTTTTTGAAATATTGATATTTTTTCTAATAGTTCAATAGCATTCTTTCTACGAATCGAACAAATAAATTCTTGGCAATATCATTATTGTTTTGCTTATCAATTGCTTATAATGCTTTTATCAAAGTGCTTAAAAATAATTGATGTGACAGTTTTAGTAACAATCCAAGGCACTGAAAGCAATAAATAACAGAATTACCGAAACATTTGTTCACCAGAAACGGAGAAACGCCGATTGTTTATTTTTAGAGAATTCTACAAGGTTTTTCCAATACTCGACTTATTTATAGTTATAAGCAAAACGCTCATTGTAATCGAAGTGGCTTAGTGTGTTTTTCAGCCGAGTCATAATTTTAAACTTCTTGTGGCCCAGAATGTACAATGGACTGCTACAACAATTCTTCGAGTCCACTAGTTGCGTATTTACGACCAATTCATTACAGAAAAGTCTGGCGTTTACTGCCAAATTTGTAGTGCGGGTCTCACCTAATAGATGGCTTTGTCGTCACGCTTGCTTGCTTTTCACTTCACTTCAATGGGGATAAGCACTATTATTCATTTTGTCTTTGTCGGTGAGGATTCTGTTAAGGGAACAATGGGCGAACAGGTTCGACATTTATGATTGGGTCCCTCGAAAGCTTCGTGCTCTAAACTGAGTATTAAATTTATCAATGGATCGTATTATTGAAACATTCGAATGACGCAGAAAGAACAAAGGCGAAAAATTTATAGACGATGTTTAGTATTCTACGCGAAATGGGAATATTTTGTTTTGAATGCTAAGTAATATGAAAATGTAAAATGTGAAACAATGTGTTACTGCATTTTACAATCTATGTATTTGAATAAATTGAAGGGGGATTTGTTTTCGAAGTATTGAAAGCATTAAAAAATTCAGTGAATTGAACAAAAAAATAAAAATTATATCTGAACATATCACTAGCGTTTCCAAATAGCTAAATATTGAATATGCTATCCTAATTCGAAATAAAACATTCTATGAACACCTATTTATTGACGGAATAATATTGTGTTTTTTTTAATAAGCTTTCAAACTTTCGATGTATTAATGCGAAAAAGAAGTGTTTGTAAACTACATATCAAATAAAAGTATTTATTTAAGGTGTGAAAATCATCAAACTTTAACAATAATTTTAAAATTAATTAATTAAGTTTCTTCAAATTTTACTAAAAATTAGTTTGAAAACCTTTTTTTCTGATTGGTTATCAGAAGATCTGAAACATTATCTCACTTTTGTAATTCTTCTGTCTTCCAAATCTCATTACCCATACTCGTATGTCTCACTTTTGATCCTTGATAATAATTGCTTGAACATCGTTCATAGATTATTCAATTCAGCTTATAACCAACAAAACATAATAAAGATTAAGTGGTTGCTTAGTGTTTCAATGAATGAAATTTTTAAGTGTATTATGCATTTCCAATGGGAAAGTATACAACAAAACTACTGGAATTTAAGTGCCTTTGCAATCTCTGTTAAATATGTTCAAATTTGTTAATGTTCTGAACATATAGTCTCACGGTTAAGAAAATATCTGGTTGCTAAGACCTGTCTTGGATTTGAAATTTATATTTCATCATCACACATCTCAATTTTTAACAAACAAAGTACGATATCCGATCAATGTTCTTTCTTATCATAGTTTGTGATTAGAGAACGATATTAAAACTTAAATGATGGGAAATAATTTATTTTTACTTTTGACTAGCTATTGTTACTTACTACGCAAGAGCATGCAGGAAAATATGCCTCCTAAAATTTTATAGCTTATTTCTAGAATTATAGTATTATTTTGTTATGAAAAAATATGTATAAAATTGTTTCGTAATATAATAATACAGAAGGATAATGATATCTACTTTACGTTTTACTCAAAGATATTCATCTACCAATAAAAGTAACATAGCAGAGGGAATCATTAATATAAAAAATAGAATTCTGATTTTGTGTTGGGTTTTGATATTTTTCAGAAAATTAACACAAAAAAAAAATCTGATACAATGATACTTTAGGCAAGAACAAAATACTTTTCAATTTCTGTTTATATTCATTTAGGTGGTTAAGTGTCATTTTTTAAAAATATTTAGGTGCCCTTTTAGCTCAGTATCCGAGGTAAATCATTCTTACAATTTTAATCAAATCTCAACTATAAGTAATATTGACAGAATTAGGTGTTATATTTAACTCAAGAGTCTTTTTTTTAAAAAAATCTAATCCAAGACAATGAGAAAAGAGTAGATATCACTTTCTTATAAGAAGGAAATTTATAGTAATTGGAAAGTTGGCTAATTAATCACATGTACTAATTAGAAATTTGGTTTTTTTTGAAAGAATTTGTACAAATTCTTAAAAAATTATGTTGATTGTACTAATATTTTACGAAAAATAAAATTATTTAAAAGCAAATAAATTTAATTTTGAATTGTTGAATTGTTCCTTTCTTTTTAATTATATATATATATATATATATATATATATATATATATATATATATATAAGAGATCTTCATGTTATGGTGTTGTAACGGAACATTGATTATCTTACGGATATTTTTATGATTCGATTTATGATATATTATCCAATCATGAATAAAAATATCTAAAACTTGTGAAACGTATCCATTAAATAAAATTAACACTCTCTGAATACACTTTCCTTTAGAAATAGACCTTTATTTATATATATTAAGTATTTTAATATTTTGCAACATTATAAATCATATGACAACAAATGTTTTTAATAAAGTTTTTTAATCAGATTATAATTTTTGAACGGAGAGAGAGAGAGAAAATTACTTTTAAAGGTTTTTAATTTTATTTCTATTCAATTAGCATACTTAAGCAATTAATTTTAAGCCAGATTGTAACTAAAAGTTTTTTTTTCCTTCAAAAAATAAAAATAGTAATTTGAAAATATAGGCACAATTTTTCTCTTTTTTTTTTTTATCAACAATATTAAAATTAGACAGTAAAATAATGTGCGATTGGACCGTCATATAAAACAAATAATCCCCCAAAAGAACACCGCTTAACCATAGATCACATCGGTCAAACCATCTCGAGCAACAAAAGACTGACGTTATTTCCATTTCACATAGGTCACCTTAGCAGTTTCCCATTGTTCCATCTACGAGCAAGAGAGATTTCACTCGACGATAAACCCCTATCTCTTTTATTTCTAAACGCCCTCGACTAGCCTTGACCTTGGACATACGTAACTGCGTAGTTCTTTTTACCAGTTAGCCAAAATGTCCCTTTTTTTGTTCATTAACCACCGATTTTAGGAAGCAATTTTGTTGCAGAAAACCTCAAACTCAATGTAACCGGTGCAGTGTTCGCCGTTTTCTGACTCGAAATATTTTTATGGTGTAGTTGAACTCAATGCACTAACTTATTCTTTTATTTGTGATTTTGGACCGAGTCTTGATGAGGGGTGTTATTATGTTTTAATGGCCTTTATTGCACAGTTTTTCCGTCTATTAAAATAGTGCTGTTCAAGGTTGTTTTTTCTGCATTTTGTTTTTGTTTGAGCTGGCTTTCATAGGGGATGATTGTGAATATTTTCACTCTTCATTTGCGAAATGGTCATTAAGGAATAATTATTAATTATTAAGGAGACTAATAATTTTTTTTAGCAAGGTTGGACAATTTGGAAAAGGAAAATTGTTAAGTTTGTTTTCGGTTTTTTTTAATAAAACTATTTAATAGATATTTTATTAATGTTATATTAGCGTATTTTCTTCCGTGCAGAATGCACATTGTTTGTTATATATATAAAGAAATTTTATTTGAGGTATTTGTTTTATAGATATCGTATATGGAATTTTCTAAGGAAACAATACATTATTAAATATGCTTTTTTTTTTTTTTTCGATTTACGAATTGTGATTCTATCCAGTGTTAACGAGTCATAAGACCTTTGCGAGACATTTAAACTGATTCTTTCTACCTTCTATTGATTTTTTTAAATGTTAGATTAAGGGGGTCACAAAAAACGTTTTATTGAAATATTTTTTCTAAAGTCAGACTGTACCTTCGTTAAAATTACGAGAAAACCACAATATGTCAACATTTTTTACATTCTTTCGTCCGTTGTTTTGCTGAATTAATTTGTATTTGTTATTTATCGGTAGAAAGTGCTTTTGCTTGGTTATATTTTATTTATCATGACTACTTTTTAAGCCTTCATAATATATTTTTGTAGAACAGGATTATTTGTATTCTTAATAAGAAGATACTCCCCAATAAAGGAAATCCATCGCATGATATTTATTGGCATTTGAGAGAGAAACATTTACGCATCAGGCATCGATCAAAGCTAGCGATTAGGGTAAGTCGGAAAATGCTTTGGAAGCTATGCGTTCGAGCCTGCTAATAAACGGTATCATAAGCAAAGACCTAGTCTTCCTCATTGGGATTTTCGCCATTTGAATAGCCAAAGGGTAAGTGGTTGGAAGGTAACTTCCGACCTCGTCAAGCAATAGAGGTTTCCATGAATGTAATACAATTGTACATCAAATTTACCAAGTGGCATGGTGTGGAAGATCGAATGAGGAACCAGATCATATCTAACATTCGTTATTTGATTATATTTCAACATCATGAGATCCGCCACCTTGAGCCTATTGTGCTACCAGAAAAGCTTTTGCTCTCCTAGAATATTTTTAATGACTTTTCAGTTGAATGGTTAATTGGCCATGATAGAAAGCAGAATATACGAGAGTTTTCTATCAAAACTTGCGAAGAAAGTTCATGTTCTGAAGGTTCTTGCAAATGGATTGCCCTTCGTGTGAGTTCCTCGTACATTTTCCCTTGATGGCGCGATAAAGTTTACCAAGCGTTTCATAGTGTCACGGTATGTTTTTATGACATACATCATAATTCTTTATGAGCCTTATCCATCCTTCAAATTGTACGCTGAAACGCTTACTTCATTCGAGATTAATATTTTCTAATAATGTAAAACCTATTATTCCCTTGGTGTTTTGGTTTCAATCATTCCATACACTTTACTAAATTAAACTGATAAACAAGATACTCGAAAATAAACTTTAGAAACAGGACATTTTGAACGATGTCGTTGTATATTTTGTTCATTTTAAAATGATATGAGATTGGGAAAAATATTTTGATTTTCTCCTTTTTTGAGAAACTCGCTGTCACCTTTGCAAAAGTGACCGCGCGAAATCAGTCACATCTGTGAAATCACCCGAGTTCATAAAAGTGCCAAGCTTTTCAGACACTCATTGCAGGAATTTACGAGTGCTTCAGATATAAAATTGTGCTCACAAATGAGATATCTGAGGCATTCGAAGCACGCTAGTAATGGAAAGCTTCTCTCTCTTCTCTCTCTCTCTATGTATGTGATGATCTCACATAAAAATAATTTTAATATCCTAAGTTTTCCCATTCTCTATAATTCAAAAGTAAAGAGTTCATTCCTATTTTATGATCCAATTCCAAATTGTCCTTTAATTTATGCGATCACGAGCCCATAAAATCTGTTGAATCAACTTTCCCATATTCATAAATCTGTTAGAAATAATCCCTATTAGACTAATAGACCTCAGGAAAATCCCTCGGAATCCCTTCTTCTAAAAGCATGTGATCTGGAAATATCCCTAGAAATCCTTATAATAAATTAACATGCACGGTAAAAAGTTAGCTCGTCTGTGCTCTTCTGTTGTAGTCAAGATGGTGGAACTGTTTCTCTAGCCTCATATATTTCAAATATGTATACTTATTACCTATTTCTCTCTCAGAAAAATTAATAAAATAAATTAAATTAAAAAAAACAATTCATTCCAACCATGAATTTGAAAGTAACATTTTTGCTTAGTCATTAATCTTTAAAGTCATTTTAATTTTAAAATTCATTGTGCGTGTGTCGTGTGTATGTGTGTAAGGATCAGGGTTTGCATTTGCCTTTACAAAGTTACATGTGGGGCAAAATTTTCGGTTTCTATTTTATCAAAATGTCCTTAACATATATGAAAGAAAGAAATGTATAGCTATTCGCCCTAAATCCCCCTCTTTCGTCTGCAAAATGGCAAGAAATACTTTCGTTCTCTTCTCCCTTATTTATACAGTTTTCAGAGGGCTACTTCAACATTACAAAATAAAAAATATTTATTCTAAACTGTAGCGCCCTTTTTGACAATTGCAATCAAATTATTAACAAATGTAAACTTGCGTTTTAACGGCCTCACAATTTCTAAAAAAGCTAATTTCTTCAGTAGCGACACAGCAAAACCTTTTAATCGTATAAAAAAACTGGTCACTTGAGTTATTTATGTACACCAATTTTTAAGCACTTAAATGTGACGAGAAAACTATGAATCATTTTTTAAAGAAATAGAGCTATAATTTCATTTTTTGACAAATATTGTAAACAAAATGTGCGTAAGCATTTGAATACGTACATTCTTGTTTGAATACTTGAACGTTTAGTAAAATAAAACGGATAAACACGACCAAATGTTACTCGACCTTCCACAGCAATAGATGTGTTGAAGAACATTATAACTCAGATTTAATAAAACCGATGAAGGTAAAACTGGTCCCTAAAAGGATTCTATAAGCATTAATAAAAGCAACATGCTTCCATATGATAACTAGATATGTCTTTAGTAGCGAAAACGATCATAAATCTTTCTACTTACCAAATAGCCGAAGATCGGTGGTTAATTCGTGTTGTCAGAAGTGTTTTACATATGTCCCTATTACTACAATAACTTCAAAAGCTTTTGGTGTAATGTGTGCTGAGAACAATAATACTGGTTCCGATTGATTATTGCCGACAAATCCCAATTCACTATCAAAAGTTTAAACTTCTACTTAGAAAAAGTAGCTTCAGGTTATTGGAATCTTTGATTTCTAAATATTGTCAGTATGGTAGTGTAAAGAGAAAAGAGAACTCCTTACCATTACCTAAATATCCATTAAACTGGTCATTATTGCCAAGGAGTAACGGCGTAGATAACTCATTATGCACAGTTGTAGGACACTATTTCACATTCTCGATGTAGTTCATAATGGAATGGTTCCCTAATTATTGTTCATGTATTACAATGCGCACCTACATAAGACAGTTGAAATGTCCTAGATACTAGAAGATGAAGGTATTGAGGAATTGGCCTGAGGAATCAGTTACAGTAAATTCTCCGGACTTAAATCTTATGGAACATATCTGGAATGCATCGGCAGACATGACCGTGGATGAAATTTTTCACCTTGAATTGTACGAAAATTTTAAGAGGCGATAGGAGAAAGTCCATCAAACTCTCCTCAGTAGTTTGGTAGAAGCCAAGCATAACGATGACCAATCTGCCTCTGTCCGAGGATGCCACACTCTATAATGGGGGATTCGTTTCTATCATTTTTCACTTCAGTCACCTTCAGTCCCCTAAATTCAGAATTTTTTTTAATATATATAATGACTACATTTGAAAGATATCTTATCATTAAATTATCAATCTGACTAAATGTAATATATATATTATTCACACAATGGAAAAGAAATTAACTGATTGAATGAATAGTTAAAAAAAGCAAAAATGAAGACTTTTAATGAATCCTTCCACTATAATGCTCAACAAACCATGTGCTCCTATTACGAGTACATTCTTTTGTCATTAGCCATGGGTCATAAGTTTTGGAATTTAAAATTTTATTTTTTTAGTAAAAAATAGGTATATTAACTAACTTTAAATTTCTTAAGTTCAAAATTGGGAACCATGACTTTTTTTCCGTTAAAAAAGTGTATACATTAGTGTGCTTCATATTTTACCTTGCAAACAAAAAGTTAATTGAAATGTCATATTAAAATCATTTGCTAAGTAAAAATAAATTGATAAATTTGATATTAGTGTACTTAAATTAGGAGATGTGAATATTAAATAACGAGACTGACGCTGTAAAACATTTTATTTTGATTTCACACTTATTTACTTATTACCATCTTTAATATACACCTCACCTCTATTCCTACAACACTCCATGCGAATCTTCCATTGTTCGAAACAGGGCTGGAAGTCTTCTTTCAGCTCTTTACAGCTTCAACGGACTCAAATCTTGTTCCTTTAAATACATATTTCACCTTAGAAAACAGACAGAAGTCGCATGGCGCAAGGTCCGGTGAATAAGGCGGATGGTCTAACACTGGGATGCTGTACTTGGCAAGAAACCTCTTGACAGACAACGAGGAATGACTTGTCCTTCCACAATTCGGGTCGATTTTCTTTGTTCTTTCACGAAGTTTCGGGGCAAGAACGTGAAGATAGTAATGATGATTAATAATTTGACTTTCAAGAATCCAGTGAAGTTACATGAATATCCCATGAATATCGAGAGAAAAAAAACAATCATCATTGCTTTGAATTTTGATTTGCGAATTCGAGCCTTTTTCGCTCTCAGTGAAGATAGGCTCTTCCAGTGCATGGATTGGCGCTTCGTTTCGGATCACAAGTAAAAAAAAAATTACGATTCGTCACAAGTTATTATCCTTTCTAATAAATTTGAGTCATTTTCAATGGATTTAAAGTATTAGTACAAACATTTCTGTTCAAACGTGAGAATTTCAAGCACCCTTTTGGCACATTTTGTGCAAGTTAAAAATTCTTATGTAAAATTTGTCGAACGGATTCTTTGTCAATTCCTACAGTCTCTGCAATCGTACGAATACCTTACCGACGGTCAAATCGAAACAGATTACCGATTTTTTCGACATTGTCATCCCCTTTTGACATAGAAGAACAATCTGGGAGGATATCATCTTCAACGTCTTCTCGGCTATCTTGAAAACGTTTAAAATACTCAAAAACACATGCAGGTGATAAAAATTCATTGCATTCATTCTTTCAATAAATTATAAATAGTGGTTTTTACAAGTTTCATGTGAAATTGTGTAATAATTAGTTGCTCTACTTATTTACATTATTTAGTTGCTGCGAATGAAGGCTACGGTTATAAGTATTTCTTTACAGAAGTGAGAGACACTGCATTCGAAAGAGAATGTTTTATGCTAAACAGCTGTCTACTACTGGAGTTTGGCGATTATGTACTTCTTCAGTAGCAGCTACAGTCTCGTTCCTTAATAGTCATACCTTCCTATTTAGAAAGCGTTCAAAAAGCGTGAAGTTTTCACCTTGCGTATACCGCAATGGGAAATGCAAATGTTTCACATTTCAGCGTAGGCACAAACGCACTGTAATACTACTAACAAATACTAAATAAAAGGAGAACAGAATGCCGTTTTGTAGCACTGGAATTCCTTTTTTTCGTGCAGTTGTTTTACACTAGTAGTTTCAGTATCACTCGAAGAAGAATAACATGCGTCTTTTGAGCATATTTCAGAGTTGTATTGAAAAATTGTTGTTTACAGAGAATGCGGATTATCCTCCCGAGAAATATGTGATCATGTCGAATGTAATCAATGGATGCAGAAGGGAACGACTGACCATCGGCAAAGACTGTACAAACCACGTCGCACGACTATATGTGATGACAGGTTTGCACATGATAGTGCTGGATCGCTCTGCCACATTAGGAACCATATCCAAAGAAATTAGTCCCTTATATAATAATCGATGTCCTCACGTACCATTCAACATCATTTCCAGCACAATGGAATGCCCATAAGGCCCCCACTGCTGCGTTTACTTTTGTTTAAAAACCACAGGTATCTGCAATGGGGCGTTGAACGGCGGATATAGGCAACTTAATAGCCCGACATTGTCTTTACATTGCGCGACATTGTTTTGAATTGCACTTCTGTCTGCAACTCTACGATGGTCAGATCAGAATCAAGAGACAGTGTCGAGACAGATTGCTTAACTGTTGGCTTATGCAACACCATACTGGTTCTGCGTGTGATATAATAGCTTAAGGTTGGATTCCATACCCGCACTCTCTAGTACGCATGACCTGCCAACGCTAAGTATATGAGGTTTTGGTGCCTGTTGTCCTCCCTGATCCATCAGAGCTTGCCTGCGACCTCATTCATATCATGTGATAATGTTCGACCACGCATGGTACGCAATATTCAAGATTTCTTCGTTCCCAAATTTCATTAATGCCTTAAGCAGCTTTTTCTTCCGATCTACTGCCAATCGAACTCTTCTACTCCATGATTGGAAAACGATTGGATACACCCCACTCTGACCTTCTCCTCTTGCAGAAGACTATATTTTCAATCCTTTCACCTGTGTACTATATGTTATCACCGTAATAAATTTGGTTTTGATATCTCTTGTTCTTGTTGCTGATGTATTTTGGATGGCCTTCAGTGTAAATTTAACAGGGTGTTTTTAAGAGCTAAAACTTTCACTCCTTTCCTTAGGTTACGTACTGATTTTGTCTTCAATAAACATCATTCTATAAAAATAAATTGGTTTCTTGAAGCATGTTTTCTGATATGTGTATAATTACTGTCTACTATTCCTTTATTAAAATAGATAAAGAAAAAACAATCTTTTAGTAACACTTTTGAATATATGCTAGCTAATTTTAGTAGCTTAGTTCGTCTAAGTGTAGGGAAATTGGATCGAAATCTAGTTATCTATTCATTCGATAATCCATAACTAGATAATGTTAAAACTGAACAAATGGTCAGTTATCTGAAGGATGGTTTTTTGGAATATGGTTATTTCCTAGAATATTGTTTCTTTTTAAGGAACATACAATCACATAGATCTGAGAATACGAAAGTATTGAATGCATATTTGTTATGGACACAAGCAAGTGTTGAAGTTACGCAACGCTAACTAAGAAATAGAATCCGTCATATAGCATATTAATGACAAAATTCATCCTTAAAAAACTATTTATTTTTAACAATGATTGAAGCAAAATTTTCGTTCGTTTTAGTAGCAAATATAGACATTTTATTCATTTTTTTGGTTCTCTGGAAATACATATATTTATTATTAAGAGTCATGCAGCTCTTTATTCGCTCAGAAAATATCTGTGAAAACTAGATTACAGAGTTCTTTACGTTCGGATTAGTTTAATTATTAAAGTTGCGCCAGAAGCAACACGAGGGCTTTTGACGACTGACCTCGTAATTTTGAGTCTCAGTCAAGTGACGAGGACGACACCTGAGCTAAAAGCCCCATCTCCTAACTTCAACACCCCGCCAACGGGAGGACTTTGGGCCCCGACAGATTTAACGTGCATCAGCCTCGGCTACACGACGGGTTTTTAACGGCCCAAGGATCGAATCCGCGACTGAACGAAAACCGCCGGTCACGAATCCAAAGCCATGACCACTAGGCTACCGTGGCCACCTTTACGATCGGGAGTTTCATCTAAATCAGAATGAAAAATAAAAATCCAAAACAATTAATTTCATAAGATTAGTTCAAAGATACATTGACCTTTGTGAAATAAGTATAATGTTTATTTTTCGTTCAGAATATTTGAATATTAGTGATAATGCAACGAGTGTTTTCAGCACAAAATTTGAGCAATTTAGTTTGAAATGCAAGAAGCAGTCAATTTAACTTACGCGACATAATGGAATTGGGATTAATAACCTTCGCATAGTATGTGCATTGCAAAAGTGATATTTAAGAAAAAGTTAAATTTTTATTGATTAATCTGCGAAAAAAGAATAGCATTTCGATTTATAAAATGTGAAGACAGTATAAAATACTCTATTTTGTTACATAATTGTGTTAAGAAATTTAGCTCGTTAATTCAGTTTGTTATTTCTTAGTTCATGTGAGATGTTTAAGCAAACGTAAGAAAAAAAGTTGAAGTAATTGATAAAACTGATTTCTCCATAACCATATTTCTGAAATTTTTTACATGAAGTTATTTTAGCTTATTAATAAATTATTAGTCTTGCATACGTGTCAATGTCTTTATGATTACGCTTCGTGGGGGAAATTCTCGAAATTCTGCATGATAAATAATTTTAAATAAAAAAATTATTTTGATTTTCGCTATTGTTAATATGCTTTCTGAAGCCCTTTCATACAATTAAAATTAAATATTAATAATTATTGAAGTTTTTATTGAAGAAGAAATATAGTATTTAAGAATTTTTTGAAATGTATGAATTACGTAAGAATTATTTCCTTGTAAATAACTGTTTATTACGTATTTATATCTTAAAAATAACGGTTGTCGAATCATCATGTTCAAATAATAATTATCAAATTTCTTTGCTTTGAAAATAAGCAAATATTTACGTGTATGGAATGGCTAATTTATTTTCATACATATGAAGAATTTGTTAAAATGTGTGGGAAGGCAATTAAAAAACCCTCATTGAAACATGCGTTCATTTTGGAATATGACTAGCTTGTTTGTCAATGTAATACAATCGGGAAATAAAACTGACTACATCCGTAATATCTTTGACAAAAGAGGGAATTCCTAGCTTTAAGTTTGTAAAAAGAATGTTGCTTGTCTGAACAATTCAGGGATATAATTAGTATTCATCATGGATTGTCAAATTAGTATCATAAATATAAATGCAGAGAAAAAGGAACTGTTTTTAATAACTGGAAAATACAGGACGTTACAAATATCCTTGAAACATTTTAAACTTCATTTGAAAATGTTAATAGAAAAAATCCACTGTTCTTTTCCTCGATGAAGTCAGATGCTTACACGAGATAGGTCAGATAGATGTTGAAGCACACAGGCCTTGCAACCTACTCGTATAATCTCCAGCCGACAAGGTGTAAATTAAGGTTCTTTGGCCTGTTACTTGCCCAAGAAATAACAAAATTAAATTTACATTTAAAAAGACATTGCCTCTTAAAAAAGATTTTTTAAAAAAATTAAATTTTGGAAAAAGAACTTCAGAATTTAAGAGAAAATAGAAAAAAATTGCTTTTGGTTGGAAATGGTCTTGTGTCAAGAGAAAAATTTATCTGACTAACCAATCAGGAAGCAGCTTCTCGCGTTGATGAAAAATCAGAGAGGAAATATTTTACGTACCATTTGGGAATAGTTATCTCGAGAGCTAGCTATCCTATTGATCAAGAGCATTGTCCTTTAAAGGAGCAATGATTACTGTAGTTAAACTGGCGAATGATTAAGATTTTGAAATTTTGAACTGAAATAGTAGTAGTATAAAAATTTGGTAAAATTGTTGTGTAGTAGTTTAACAAGAACATGTCCAGCTTTTGCCCCTCGTTATATGCCACAACTCAACTGAAGCCGACATAACCAAATATTAGTTTCTCATATGTGTTTTTATTAATGATATGTGACGAAGAAAAAAAATTAATTCCTATAAAAAAACAGCTTATCATTTCCATGAAAATGAAGACAGTATGATCTATATACTCAACCATTTTCTCTTCCAAATTTAAATATTTTCAAGTTTAATGCAGAAAAGTCATTCAGTAGATTTCGATGAATACTTCATTTCAGATTTTTCGGAAGGGTTTTAAACATATTCGATGTTACTCTTTACTTAGCTCGCTTGATTTTTAAACAGTTTTAATACTCAAAAACTGTGTACAGATCTTATGGAGTCAGAAAATTCTTATCGTAATAAATTTTGAAGTAATAAAAGTGTGACGTTGGACTATCCTCGGTCTTTCTTCACTAACTTCAGAGACTTCTTGTAAGTTGAATTTCATGCAATTTCAGTTCCTTGCCAACCAAATGAAAATTAATTTGATAAATTAGATGAAGATAAGAAGTTTAGTGAATTCAATTAGAGATAGTAATATAGTAATATATAAACTAAATATAACTGAAAGAAAAGAGAAGGGACAGGATAAAGACAGCTAATACATGCTGTAGATTGAAGTTAATCATTGTTATTAATCGTTTATAAATGATAGTAGTTGGAAGTGACTCATGATCAGAATAAAAGGAGTCGAATATGCCATAAACTATTAGATCATATATATATATATATATATATATATATATATATATATATATATATATGCACATTATGTTTTTATACATGTATGTGCGGCGACTGTCTTCTACAACACTGCCATAAGTTGAAATGTCTCACTTAACTAGCCAGAGGATACATCTTTTCAGCCTAGTTGACTAGAGCACAGCAGAAAGCGACCGCTCAACATTCTTCGGATCCAATGTTCTAGGGTTTGAAACAGCGCTGCCGCAACAAGTAATGACCCACAACTCTCTCCCCTTCCACAGCTCACGGGATGAATAACTTCCTCTGATGATTCCTCCAACGCCAAAGTTGTGACTCAGGACTTGAACACTGGATGGCAGCACCACCTATAACTACTAATTGCATATGCCTCCGACACAAAACACTTGCCTCTGTATGTCTAACTGAGATAACCGCATATAAATAACGACAAGTGATAATCCGTCTCTGGCGCACGTGTCGTTGAGACCAGCCACTTAATACGAGACAGCCGATGACTCAAATTGAAACTGTCTCAAGGAAAACTCAATTCGACAGGGATGGGATGTATATCATTTTTTTTTTCTGTGACTGTTTATAATCTGCCATTAGAAATAAAAATAAAAAAAAAAAGGATTAATGGCTGAAAAATTCAAGGAACTAGCACCAAAAGTTAAAACGCCTTCTTAACTGGCCATATGAGACATTTTTTTTAGACCAGTTGGTAGAGGCACAGCAAAAAGCGAACTTTTCTTCGGACCCACTGGACCAGGGTTTGAAATAACGCTGCCGTATCAAGGTCAACTCACTCTCTCCCCCTCAACGGGGCACGGGGTAGAATAATATTCCACGATGTCTCGAAAAAACGTCAGACGCCGAATATATACGTATATAACAAATATATGTTATAAGTAAGAAGTTTTGAATCGGAATGAGTGAATTGGTAAACGAAGATCTTATTATTTGAAACTAAACTGGTATTAACTTGAGTTAAGAGGGATTCGAAAAAGAGTGATCTTTCATCAGTACAAAATATTAACTCTTAAATATCAGTTATCCTTTGCAGCAAATCAAGACTCTTTGTTATTCAATCAAAATGATTTACTGGTGAATGTTATAAAAAATGATGTTAACATTGTCATGGTTATATACTCCTTTTTGTAAGGGAATCAAGATCACCGCTTAATTACTGAAAAAGTCTTGGCCTTAAAAATACTTACAGGGTCTTCTACAAAACGTGAAATAAAAGAAGGTAAAACTGCTTAGTTATAAACCATTTCAGCTATTAGTTATAAGCTATTCGGAGTAAAAAAATGCAGATTAGAGTGCTCATATTTTATAGCAGAGCTTTCGCGTAAAACGTTTTGATGTAGAATATCGACAAAACTTTTTAAAATTTCATTAGAATCGAATCTTTAAAGGTTTTTATCATAATAATTTACAGAACTACTTTACAGGTTAAATTTTTCTTGAAAATGAGATCGAAATATCTATGTAGTTACTTCATAAAACTCTCAGCCGTGTCAAATGAATACTTGTCCACAGCAAAGTATTTTTAACGTTTCAATGCTAGCTTTTTGTTCACTTTTTTTCCAGCTAAATGAAAATTATTTAAAACTGCGTGAGTGAGTGAGTGAGTGAGTGAGTGAGTGAGTGAGTGAGTGAGTGAGTGAGTGAGTGAGTGAGTGA
The DNA here is from genome assembly GCA_019974015.1 of Nephila pilipes. Taxonomy (NCBI): domain Eukaryota; kingdom Metazoa; phylum Arthropoda; class Arachnida; order Araneae; family Nephilidae; genus Nephila; species Nephila pilipes. The sequence goes on from BMAW01061772.1 coordinate 18,347, forward strand.
GTGAGAAGTTTATTGGCACAAGAGCCAGATATGGCTATGCTGCGCCAAACAAGATTTAACTGTGGTCTAGATGTGAAGAAACTGAAGAAAAGAGAAAAAATTAGTTGACAAGAAGGAGGGTCGGAAACAGAGAAGGATCGCTAGGGTAACCCTGGAGAGCGTCACCCGTGTTTACCAAAGACAGTAAACCTCATAGGAAAGAAAAAGGTCACTAGGGTGTCTCGGGGTCATGATGCCCGTATTTGCCTGAAGAAGGCAAGTCCCTGAGATCCCTTGATATAATCCCCTGAGGCAGGGTGTCAAGCTATATCCCCAGACGCTGGGTACCCATTTTAGTCACCTCTTACGACATGCATGAGCTACAGTGGGACTATTCTTTCATTCCCGGTTACTACACGGGTGTATTTAACACTGCAAATACGATGCAAGGGCATTGTCCATATATTTCCATTAAGATCTAAATTATCTCGCAGTTAACATCATTATGTAAAGGAAATAAAAATTTTGTTCGCACTAGTTTTTATCATAATTACACAGTACCCATCACTGATAAAAATGTATAATTCTTTTCTTCGCTTTCAGATTTCTCCTGATGATGGACTTCTCGTCCCGTCACATGATGATTCCTCCCGAGTCCATCAAGAAAGAGATTCTGGAGGATTCCTCCCAAGAAGCTCTTCTCTCCATCCAGAAAGTACCATCCCTGAGTGATTTGTCCAAAGAGAACTCACTGGGTGAGTGTTAAACTGTTTTGCACTCTGATAAGATTTTCTGAGGGTTAATTTTAAAATCAGTCCATAAAATCCCCATAATATGTTTCATTTCTGCAATTGGAATTTTTTTTTTTTTTAAATTTAGACATAGATTTACGATAGAAATTATACCTTTTTCGAAACTTTCACTATAAAATTTCGAAAACACATCTTCCCTACTACTGCTGAATAGAAAATTAAAAAAAAAATTATTACCAGCTTTAAAATCATATTTAAGTCAAATTTATTCACGAAAAAAATTATGAAATATAACAAAGATCTGTTTGTTTGTTTTTTTTTAAAAAAAAAGAAAGAAAGAAAAGTGATAAATAAAAACAAAAACGCTGAGTAAAATTCATGAACATGAATAAAAAAAAATTATACAAAATTACGAAAGAAGGCATATTTTCAAGAGAGTGGAAAAATTCAGATAAAGCTTCAAGTGTGAAAAGCATTTTGATATTTTACATTACATATGGTGAGATAGCATAACGCTCGTTTGTGCTCTTTCAAGAATCCAATCGAAAATATCTATCGAATATATGAGAACGGTGCATTCTTGTACGAATAAATAATATTTTTATTACAAAAAAGTATACATCTCTGTTCTACTTTTCTATATTACTTTTTTACGTAATCTTTTTTTTAATGCAGAATTGAGAGAAGTAAGACCAAAAGCAACCATAAGAAAAGTACAGAAACAAAACTGGGCTATACATTTTTTTTTTCAATCATACTCATTGGAAAGAAAATAGCATCCCTATACTTGTACTTACAGCTATAAGAAATCAGTAATAAAATCCTGTGTTTCGATTTAAAAGTACACCTTTTGATAAATAATTTAATGTTTGTAAGTTTTTTATAAGTATAATTAACATAACCTGCTGTCAATTGTTGTTGTATTAGTTAGACAGACACTCTAAATAGCCGAAGCATAAAAGAAATATTTTTAATAGCGCAAACAATAGTAGTTTTAATAGCATGTAAATAGACAGACTATACACGTTCTGTTTATTTTTGCGTTTGAATCTTCCCATATTTCTATGGTATATTTTAAAATTTGTTTTTTAAATTTAATTTAATTCAATTTTACAAAGAAATGTTTAAATGAAAATCAGTTACAGTGTCGAGCAATTGACACAAATTTCAACGAATACGAATGACCGAATTTTAAAAATTCGATCTCCTTCGTCATACGTTTTGTTTTGTTACAACATAAAACTGTTGTCAACCTGAACTAACTCTCTACTTTTGGTGGCATGATTATTCTTTTGCACGAGCAAGACATGTCATGACTTCTTTAGAAAAAAGTTAGCTATAAAATAAAAATAAAAATAACCCGAGAGAGATGTTTTAAGGATTCTAATTTAAGCCCAAAATACTCCGTTTACCATACTTCCTCCTTTGTGATCATCCTCGCTTGATTGATAGATGCTCTGGTAGTTAGCCAAACCAATTCTTCTACGGAGGTGGTCTTGTGTCTCTAGGGTGGCCTGAAACTTGAACACATCAATCTGCATCCGACTCGAATAGGGACTCAGACCTTCAATTTTCTGTAGTAAAGTCTCGTGTATGTGATGCATCACGTCAGATTTGGCAAGGATTATTATTATTTTTGGACATGTTTTTCTTCACTAAAGCAGCTTTTTTTTCTTGCGTCTTAATTCAAATTTATTTCTTTTACCGAACAATCGGTATTCATTCCAATGCTATAAAGGACAGGAAGTACAAATACAAATGGAGAAGATGTACCTGGTTTTTTTTTTGTAAGAAATAAGGGTAATTTAAAAATTTTTAAAAAATTTCTTAAATTTTAAAGAAAAACTTAGATATAATGTAATAACTATAATTATACCTATTAGAATTATGGTGAAAGTAACATGAGGTTATAGTTTTATGCGCTTTAAAAGCTTTTGCTCGTGTAGCTATGCTAAGTTTATATAATAAATAAGTTTAATAAAAGAGAAATTTTTCAATAGTACACAATTATTACAAATGGGCATTATTAAGTACTTGTGAAATAAGCTGTATTTTTTTTACAACGTTTTTCTGAATTTCACTTGGTGTGTGTGTGTGTGTGTGTGTGTCATCAAATTTTCGATCGTTAATTTAACCAACTTCCCATCAAGCTAGAGCTTTGAAATTTTGGGAATCGTTCGTACTTGCCTAACAATGCAGTATTTAGACGTTTGCGATAAGTTTTAACTAATATTTCAATAATTTTAATAAGTCAAAATATTCTTTCCTCTCGGCGCTTTTAGGATTGAGGAAAAAATTTCTTTCCCCCTCTGGGAGCACCGGACACTCCCCACGCAGCATGCGGTATCGTAAACCTTTTGTACTCACAAAGGGGAGATACTATCTCCCCTTTACTATCTCCGAGATAGTAAGGGTTGCTGACTTTTTGTCAGTAATCATTCACAAGAAAGAAAGTTTCCAATATTTGGCGCCAAGTCTTATCACAATAA
>BMAW01061772.1:21666-36880 GCA_019974015.1 Nephila pilipes
CAAACTTTCAAATGCATGTTTTGATTTTATGAGTATTATGAATTTTTTAATACGCTCACAAATGTCTCTTTTTAAGTAAATTTTAAAGTTAAAAATAACTTACAGTTTTAACTAATATTTCAATAATTTTCTCAAATAAACTTTGCCACCATATAAAAACGTTGGTTTTTATATCGAATTTTTTCTTTGAAGAAAATTTATATCGGAGTTCTAACGCATAACTCTCTTCAACTGACATTATGGGCATTTCTGTGACGTTATTTAATTCGAAAGCCTCGACTTGAGAATCACTTATATCAACTTTGCTATACATAAACAGAAGTGTAATGACTAGAAGATAAGAGGTTAGAGGAATCAGCAGTTGTAATAATAGGGTACAGGAGGTCGGAGTATAGAAAATGAGGTTAGAGTCGGAGAGATCAGATGATTTGAATAGCGATGTTGGAAGTGTGTTTAAGCTGAGAAGGAGGAGCATTATAGCACTCCACGTTTAGTATTAAGTAATCATCTTGTGACATCTCAGCTTCTCTACTCTTATAAATCTGTGTGAAAGCTGTCATAGTTTAATATAATTTATACAAGCAAGAGTCAGTATAAATAATCAGAGGGTCAAATCTGTTACTTAAATGCTATTCCTATTAAGAAAATAATAATAAAAAAATCAATACAGGTATTACGACTGTGGAACAGATACGCATCGTCAATTAAATACCCTTCAAGTGATCTCAATTAAAGAGTAAGCAAAAGTTTTATTTGCCTGACCTATATTAAAGGTGGGTACGAGTCAGGAACCAAATCAATCTCGTCAATCGTGTAACATCCTATCGAGTATTAAATTCTCTTTCTTCTTAATGAAAACACATGTCTAATCTCGCTGCTCAAACTTATTGATATCTTTCCCTCTCAACTTCACTAACTTTAAACTCTTCGCAACTTATAAATATTATCCAATCAATCTTATTCACTATTATTCAATTTATTTATTCAAAGTTACTTAAATCCATTCATAAGTAGAAGTGCTCTAATCAAATAAAGTCAAAGCAAAGCTCCTAAAGGTTGATTGACAGGAAATACGCGTGAGAACTCCATTATAATCGGATCCAGTTAACAAATCTTATCACCGACTCGTATCCAATTTTCTATTTATAACATAAGTAGATGCTTATAATATTAATCTTTAGGTGCGCAGACGCGTGTTCGTAATACCCATATTAATTTTGATTATTCTTTAATAAGAATAAATTTAAGCTCAAGATTTGACTGTCTAATTATTTTTAATTCATTACTTGATGACTGAATTTTAAGTGAATGAATACGGATCAAATATTATGTTGTGAAGCCGAGGCATCACAATTTTTAATGAGATTTAAGCGACAAAAGATTTATTTTATCCTGCGCAATATATTCTCATTTTATTAACAAATTCATTCTAGACCTAGTAGTATGAGTTTCAGTGATAAATGCAAAAGTAATCAACGCTGAATTTTCGGTTGATGTACATTAAATGTTCCAATTTTTAGAAATACCTCCATGCGGTAATAAGTAATAGTATAGATGATATATAATAAGATAATAAGGTTATTGATAATAAGTAATTGATAAATTTAATCTCAAACTAAAGTATTTTGGAGAATTTTAATAGCATTCAGTAGATTTTAGAAAAATTATTTTGAAGTTGTTTTTCGTTTTTATAGTCAAAGCTACTTATTTTGATTTTTTTCCCAAAAAATATTCAGAAAGAATTAAAAATATAGTTATGTATATTATATATATATATGTGTGTGTGTGTATGTATATATATAAATGTATATATATATTCTAAGTTAATTCAAAGAGATTAATTATAAGAACTTTAACTTTTCAGTTATTTAAAAGAAGTAAAGTATATCAATACATAATTAAAAGTCACCCTTGTACGAACGAAAATGTATTTAAAAAAATTATTAAAATACTATTACATACAGAAGAAATTTAAAAATGCTGGCATTAACTTTTTTTTCATTTTTAAATTAAAAATGCATAGTTTTACAAAACAAATATCATTTTATTGATTCATCATCTATAAAGTTCTCATTTTAATTGGACTTTAGTTGCCTATTAGTTTAAGGATCTATTCTTTCACCAGTAATGAGATTTGAACCACAAATATTCCTTCAGTGTTTCTCCCCGAATGAATTGCATTTTAACTGCTTGATTCATTGATTATTTGCGGTTTAAGCAAAACAGGAAGAACTAATCATATTAATGAAAGTAGTTACTCAGTCATTAATGGAGGCCTTTTTGATTCATCATGCATAAATCATTCATTAAAAAATCCGCTTAAATTGTGTCTTACTTTAGCATGTATGCTTTGTTCTAAATAACAGGTTTACCAAACAGGTTATTAAGGAACAGTGATAATCAAAATAACCACTTCATATTTACTTTCTACACCTTTCTCTATTAATATATTTAAACTGTCTGAATTCCATTATATTGTAATAAATGCATGGTAAATTTCTTATGATACCTACAATTTTTACTGAAATCTTGATTGCTGCGTTTTTTTCTCTTTCTTGAATACTGAATATTGAAACGAATAAAATATAAGACAAAACTCAAAGGACGAAGAATTATGTAGGGTGTCCTTGAATTCCTGGGTCAAATTGTAAAGGAAAGGAAAATACACTTAAATATTTTTTTATATGGCAATTTGGGGTCGGAAATGAAAAGTGTTGGCGTGACATTTATTCACATAAATGTTTACAGTACGTACTCAAATGTTTTACCATCAAAATCGATACAGTCCAAGCAATGTATGATTGAAGTACTTTTTCGAAGGTGTTTCATGAACAGTTTCTGTGATTAAATATTTTGCAAAGAAGTCCTCATCTGAGTGAATTGGCGTCTTACAGATGAGTGAGACGCCAATTCACCCTGCCTTGAGCCTTGAGGTGACTTATAAGAAAATTTCTATGTCTGATGAATCGAATGTATGGATTGGTGGAGCAACTGGCCCAATCCATAGAGTGGCATTGAATTTTTTTCCCACATAATTATCGAAATGGATTGGAACTCTGTGGTGGTGAAACCACATGGCACTTCGAATGGCAACTGGAACATTATCAAGCAGTTCTAGTAATACTTCCTTCATAGAGATGCTACACATCATGCTGTTAGTTTATGTGGTAGTATTTTGATTGATTAATTGTTTATTAACGTCATGCTAAGAATGTTATTGGCGACGGAACTCGGAAATGAAACCTCAGTCGAATAATGAGGGTGACACCTGAGCTATTATCTTCCTCTCCAAACTACCTCACAATGATATGGTGGTAAGTACGGGTCATTAAGGAAATAATTCACAATACCCATCCTCACAATGTACCCCATGATTTCATTAATATTTCAGGGCTTAATCATTATCAATGACCAGACGTTTTGGTATTTAATTGTATCAAACCATTCATACCAAGACTTTACCTATGAAGTAAGGAAGAAATATTTTTTCCATTTCTTGTTTATCTGCCAAACTTTTCATGTACCAACACCGTTAAAAAAAAGGTATCTTTATGTGTAACATACCTTCCCTGAGGGTTTGGCTCATGTGATCAGGGACACTTTGTATCTAGGAAGAATTCACAATACTTTAGTAACATTTTTTTTAAAGTATAAAATTTTCCTAGTCATTTTAGAACTGAAAATAAAATTTAAAAACATGGTTCTTTATTCTAAAACAAAAGTGATGTACCAGTTTTTAAAAATAAATTCAAGATAATTCAATTTGATCGTATCCAAGAAAAGTGACGAAAGAATTTTAAAAAAAATTAAATTTTAAGAATATAACATTGGAATTGAAATTACCCACTTCTAATTTTGAAATCAATTGTAAAAAAAAAAAAAAGTTTATGATTAAAATCGATATTATAGTTGATTAAAATATTCATTCTTTGACTTAAATTTTAGTAACTTCTGTTTTTAGTTCTTTCATTAAAACGACATACATTCAAAAACATTATAGATTTAAATCAACACAACAAACAGAAGATCTTTGGCAGCTTCTATATTAAGGCAATGATGGAAAATAAAGAGCAGATAACATTTATTTGAAAAACTTAACTGCTTGAAATTAAAAACACAAAAAGAGAAAAACACCACCTTTACTTACTTAAAATGTGGCATTTTATCTCCGTATTGCGACAGGATTTTAAAAGTCTGAAATATAGTATTTAAAACATACCAAGAAATTTTTAAAAAGTGTCATGGGGCTTTGGAGTTTGTTTACTGTGTACTTTGTTTTCAGTTTTGCTTGGACATAAAAATATTGAAAAAAATAATAGTTACAACAACACTCTATTCTAGTCTCCCTTACCATGGCATTTTTAATAATCGGAATATGACAAAAAAAAAAAAAAAAAGACAGGAATGGTGAAATAAATAAGATAAAACTGCTGAGAGAGGGATTTTACACGAGAATACATACACATTAAAAACATTTAAACTAAAAATTGTGAGTAGCAAAAGATTGAGAGAAAAATCAGACATTAAAAAAAAATTTATACTTTCAATATATTAAAACAAATTATTCCCGATTGTAGTTTTATACCAATAGTGGAAATGGTGCTATCTGAAGAGTGAATAGAGGCCATAGAAATGCGCGCTTAAGTATGGTAATTATTAAAATGGTTAATAATGTAGCACAATTATTACTAAAATATTACCCCATGAGCAAACGTCTAGTACTCCTCGTATAATTAAAAATGAATAATCTGAATTTTTACAATCAAATTCATATGAACATTGCTAGAAATAAAATCTAATAGTCAAGCCATTCAAAGGATTATTTATTTTACTTTTGAAAATTTTATGTAATGTTTTCAAAACTTGAATATATTTTTTTAAAATTCATAAGATTCGGAACACCATGGTTCATAAACATTTATGTGTAAAAAGGAATGCTCTTTAAATTTTAATTTTTAATTTATAATAACTTTAAAAAGATTCAAATAAAACTAGGAATAGAAAAATCTTAAAAAATCATCCTGCACTTTCTTCGAAAAACCGCTGTGACTACTTTCCGGTTAAAATCAAAATAGAGTTCGAAGAGGATAAAATTTACTATATCATATGTATGCATTAATCGAAAAGGCATATATGTATCGATCGATTTCAGCTTTAAAGTGAGTTCTGATGGTGGTTTAAAACGTAATTGCTTCTGACGCTAGATGACATTGCTAAGGCTGTGACGACAAACCATTCCTGTTTGCCTCTTGTGCCATAGCTAAACTCAATATATTTACATTAAAAGCCAATAAGTTGATCAAAGAGACGTTAGAACAATAAACACAGTATTTATTAGTTGCTTGCTAATATAACGACAATTATAAATGCTCTCCCGGACAAGCCCTTAACTATTCTAACTCGATCTACCAGTAATAATATAACCAACTCTTACTACTAAGGCTGTCTTGACTTCTAACAATCATTAACCAGCTGATAACTTGTAACAATTCCCGTCTCCGACTTCAACTCCGACTCTGGAACAATTGCTGAACATTAGAATCACTCAACCTCTACCTCTTTGTCGCGACTCTCAGTCTGAGTTTATATATTTCCTAAATCTCCCGCTTCACTTCATTTCTACCTGCTTTCGTTTTACATGTTCACGTTTCATTTTTGGTTGGGCAAAGGTTGTTTAGCAAATTCAATCAATCTTAATTAAAAGTCTCCAAGGTTAGTGAAGAGAAACCCGCGAATAGCCCAACGTCACAAGGCTAGTTAGTGTTACTGTTTTGTGCTGCCATCTGTTAAACAGCGCCCAAACAAGCTTGACACTCATTCATATGTTTATTTTGTTTTAACAGTCATTCGTTGCCAAATCAAAATTTGATTGCTGGTATCGTCATCCTTTTGTGTCGAGTTGTCTCCGTCTATGGGACTTTGATTCCTCTTAGATACCAGATTGGATGGTTGGTTTTATTAACGTTTCACTAGAAGAAATACGATGGCTGTTGGCGGTGGACCTCGTAATTTTGAGCCTGTTATACCGGAAACCAAGCAGTAATCACAATAATAGGTTGCTTTTCGTGAATTTACCACAAAAAAAAGGTGAAAATGGTCTCATTGGCTTAAATTATGACAATGAAGTCTTAGGATATGAAGAGCGTCATCCTCAGATCGATTGCAATGCAACAGAGTGAATTATTCCATTGCCATTTCCCATTCTATACACTGGAACTTTTTGAATCATCTCCATATATCATAAAAATTATTTTAAAATATAAGTTTTAATCATTACTCAAGTTGCAGATTCTAAAACTTATAAAATTAAGTATATACTGCGTAGATTTTAATTAATTTCATACATATTTTATTAGTCTAGTATTGTTTTTCATAAAAATGCTGCATTTTTTATTAATTTTATACAATTTATTAAGTAATGTAAAGAGTCTTCAAATGAAGTCTAGTTTTAAAAGTGTAGTATAATATTAATCTATCAAATATTTTTGGTGAAATAAAGTTTGGACAAGTTGTTAACAATTCAAGTTTTACACTCAAAACACAGAATGCATTATTTTTTAAAGCTAAAGAGTTTATTCAATGTTTTGAGCATCTTCGTAAATAAAATCAATACCATTCAACTTAAGTTATGGTTCTTTATGATTTACGTCAATGTCAAATTTTATGGGGTTTCTTGAACATAAATTACTAGAGGTCATAATTCACAAGTAAAGCAAACAAGATGTAAACAGCTTTCCTATCCTAAAATCATTCTCAAACGGACTGAGAAAATAAATGAGTCATGCTTTTTTGACAGTGTTAATGTTGCTTTAAAAATGAAAATAACTCATTTTTAAGTGCTTTTTGACAACAGATTTTTCAATTGTCTTCATCGCATCGACTGAACAAACGAAAAAAATTAAGAAATTTAACTCTGACACTCTTCAATTTAACTCATCTGTTTGTAGAATTCTCTTATTAATATTTCGAACTTATTAAAGAAAAGTTATATGTGATGTCATTCGGTACATTTTTGTTATTCTTATTCTAAACTCTTATTAGCCACCTAAAGGGCTATTGTTTTAGGTGGATCACTTATGGCGTGCCAGATCACTTTTCAATTTTTTTATTTTTTGCTTCAATTTTAATTACATTTAGCTTAAATATATTCAATTTAATAATTTATCGTTTGCTTTAATTTTAATATCGAAAAAGTTTTCTATTATCCATTTCTCGACATTTCATCTTTTACTTTAATTCTCATATTTGAGTAATTTAATAATAATTATAAAAAAGTGCACCTTGGATGGCTAAATCTGTTCTTTGCAAAACTTTTCATAGACCTTTTTTTTTTATTATTATTATTTATTTTATTTGCTTCGATAGTTTTAATAGTATACTACAGTCGTTTAAGAATACCTACTTATGGTAAGAGTAAACACAAAAGATCAAAAGTTGTTTTCTATAAATAAAAGGCATGGATGCTTTTGATGTTCCTTTCCTACAAATAGGAAATACCACCTCATCAGAACTATTGAATTAAATAAAACTTAAGAGGTAAAACTACCGTCCTTCATTATTTAATTCTCTAGTCACCTTAAAGTCTAATTAAGTAGTCAATAAGCTCTCTAAACTCCAAATGAAAATACGTAAGAGAAGGACAACACACTTTACTATCTATCAAAGAATATTCGAGATCACTTTCTCTCGAATCCATCTTAACTCAGTTAATCCTTGCTTATGTTCAAACAATAAAGACTTAGCTTACCAAATCACTCTTTCCGATTCAGGCACTGAAGCACATTCGACTCCTATTATTCTGATCAGGAATCCTTTTCAACTACTTTCAATATGCAATAATTCATTCAAATTTACAAACATGTATCAAATGTCGTTGTCATTTGTCTCCTCTCTCTTTTCTTCCGATTCTATTTCGCATATATATCAATCACTATTCTCAATTCTATTAATTACACTTCTTATCTTTATCTAATTTATCTAATCATATTTCATTTGGGCTCACAAAGAGTTGTAATTTTATGCAATTAAAATTATTAAAAAGTCCCCGTGGCTAGTGAAGAGGAAATTGTGAATAGCCCAAAGTCGCAAGGGGAGTTAATTAACGATTTAAAGAATAAAAATTGAGAAGAGAGTATTTAGATTTAAACTATATAGAGACAATGATACACCCAAACCAAAAGAGGACAGAGCTCTCCGCAAATGCAACGGAGAGTGCTTGCGAATGCCTAGAGGCCGGAACTGGACCCCTGAATAGATGATCTTTTTACCCGACGACGCTACAGTTGCGAAAATATTCTTCTCGGGTTTTTAACCCTCTCGAACTTTTATTCCCGATCTGACAGGAGTTTTAAAAAAAAATGTGGTGAGATTGAACTCTGGTTGTGCGCTAGCCCGAGAGTTATTTAAAAATCTTAAAATGGGAGGTGTTACTTTAGAATCAAACGAGCACTAACTGAATTAAATTTTTATGTGAATACTTGCTATTACAGAATTTTAAGAGAATTAAAAGCAAAATTAAAGAAGAATATTTTAAAATCCAAAGTTTATAGCTTGACTTGGATAGATAACAGGATTTAAGGAACAATATTTATATATTTTCATACATTGTTTCTGTGGCGATCTGAATTTTCAGTGTTTTCGTTAAATCATTGAAGGAAACGGAATTTTTCCCGTTTCAGCAGTTTTAATTTCATTTCCTTAAATATCATCATATTATTAGAATGAAAGGGAGTATTGATGCAGGTAGCTATGTGTAGTAGTGGAGGAGGGGGGGGGAAATCGGGGTACCTTTTCGATTGTCGCAGTCTGATACGTAAAGATAACTAAAGTTTCTCTACTCGGCGGAGCCGAGAGAGTGTGTTCTAATTGGTCGATAGGAAAGTTTCCTGTCGATGATATGTAGAACTAAGAATATGGGGAAATTTAGAGGAGAAAGACTGGGCGTGTGGTAAGGTATGAAAGAAAGGGATCGTGTTAATGAAGGTTCTTTCTATAAATACTTTTAACGATCTTGTATAAGCATGATACCGAAACCAACTCATTTCTTGCTCTCTTCAAAAACCTATTCATCTGCCTACAAAAATTTGTTTGCCTATATCCATTAAACATAATTATTTTGAGTAACAGTCAATTCAAGTAATGATTATTTTTAAGAACCTAAAGATGGATATTATTTTGCTTACAATTTTGTACATTAAGACAGATACTATTCGGATGCAATTACTTATTAATCAAAAGAATACAAGGTCAGTCTGGATGCTATTTTCTTTTGTCAAAAATTGTAATATTTTATTTTTAAGGAGTTTTCGTGTTTTTGTATTGTCGCATTTGTGTGATAATCGTTAATAACGGAACTTGATAAAAAGAGAAGATCGCAAGAAGTTTTATCGCATATTCATAAGCAAATCATAAACTACTAAGTAAATAATTTGTAAAATTGTTTTCGTTTTGGTAAAAATATAAAGTTGTCGAATTATAAATATCGTTTAAATTTCAGAAGAGAGAACGAGGTATGAAATAAAAATTTGCAATTATTAGAACAATTCAAGTATCATTCAGAAATTCTAAAGATGTTATTGATTATGTTTTTAGAAATTATTAGTACAATTTCGTATCCAAAAAGCGATTTTTTTTTATTCATTCAAGATTTGAATTTAATTTTATGCAAAGGGAAAACACGTTATTCTCGGACTATTTAAATTCAAGCATTGAACTAATTTCTGAGAAATGTGGAGCTTGAAAATTCTAAAAGCTGTTACTAAAATTAAATGTGTTATTTTTTTATTATGTGTTTATTAAATAAACTTTTGTTTATATATATATGGAATTTTAAATTCGTATCAAAGCTTCATCAAATTGTATTTGTCAAGAATGACCTTCCAGAACTGTTAAGAATTTTTTTTTTTTTTTATGAGCATCAATGTTAAAACATTGCTTGAAAAATGGTTTATATTATTTTCTCCAATTTGTGTTGTTTTCGTCTTAGTTTTTTATTTAGTTTGTCGCAACTATTTTAATAAATCATAAGAGTATAAAGGTTTTTCTTACCAAGTGAAATCCTTGCCAGGTAATATCTGGTCACTATAATTTGCACTTCCTTTGAAAAGGTCTCGAATTCGAAAAACGAGTGATAATAATCAATTCCCTGGATGTTGACATTTTTTTTTTTTTTTTTCCTTTTTGTTTTTGTAAAAAGGGCATATGTTTTAAAAGTACTGTATGAAAAAGGTTTATGTTATTTTATTCAGTTTGTGAATTTTTTTTACTTAGTTTGTTCCAACTATTTTAGTAAATCATAAAAAAGCATAGGTTTTTTCTTCTTATCGAGTGAAATCATTGATAGGTTAAAGTAATGTAATGTCTGGGCACTGATTTGCAGTTTGCACTTCCTTTGAAAAGATCTCGATTTCGAAAAACAAGTGATAATAATCAATTCCCTGGAATTCTCCTGTACATGTTTGATTATTCATATTTTCAGAGGAAATGACGTGGGACATCAGTCGTTGCGTGGTTTTCCGTTTGTCGCAATTTTTGCAATTATGGATGCTGACAGTCTACTCAGTGTGTGAGAAAAATGCACTTTATAAATGCATTTTTTTTTACTTAGTACTAACTTTGATAGAGAGTCATTGGCGAAATTTTTCTTTGAATTTCTGTGAATTGGAGTATTATTTGGCTAGCGCAATTCTGCTTAAGTTAATATCGTAAAAATCCGAAGCTACGTAGTCTTATGAAGTTTTTAAAAAATTATATTTTACAAGATATATATACACTGAAAAATTATGAAAAATATTTTATAAAATATTTTAAAAGACAAAATACCAAAAAGAAATGTAAAAATGAATTGGTCCTATCGTTGTAAACTTAATTTCCAATAATAATAAATTTGAGTTAAAACACATATCTTTTGTAAGCCGTTTTATTTTAATTACATCCGTTACCAAATAAAAATTATGTTGAATTTTGATGTAAAATTATATCATTTTACAGGTATAGATTTCGGTATAGCTTTTATTTGAATTTTGAAGGAAACAAATGGTCGATAAACAATATTCTTTAATGAGAATATGTATGAAATATATCGCACTGCAGCAACATAAGCATTATTAGTGACAGAACTCATAATTTTAAACCCCGGTGAGAACAATACTTGATCTGCTAGCTCAGTCCCTTTAGTTCCACACCACAGTGTGTGAGAAATGCAAGATTCAGTTTTTTTTTAACATTTAGCACACCTCCCCTTAATTTAATGTTCTTTAACAGGCCGCCCCCCTTCCTTTCCGTATCTCTCTCCTTGATTAAGACCCTCTTAATATTAGCAATGTCAAGAATCAAACCCGTGGCTTGATTTGAGCATCGACGGCAATATTTTTTGAATTGTTGTTTTTATTTCTTTAGATCTTCACAGCCTAAGAGTCACAAACTTGACTCCCTACTCCACAGTAATAACTCCACTTATATTCACACCATGCGAGAACTTTGAGGTTTAGCTCTCTCTTTGACATATAACCCCCCCCCCCCCCCTGGATGAAGATCCTTTTAATAACGGAGAAGTGGCAGTGATTGGGGGGGGGGTCCAAAAATATGTATCGATAACAAAAAATAATGGAGGCTTAGGAAATAGATACATATTCACATACAAAATTAAAAACTTTAGCTGCAAAATGGTAGGTTTTTAATGCTTGCTGAGGGAATTTGGATAGAGAAGCAAAAGATGACAGTTTATATTAACTTCGCACTGTGGTTTAGGTTTAATATTAATGTGTTGTTGTTGTTTTAATTTTGATTGATTCTATATAATATAACTTTGATCAAATGAACAATATTCCACATTAATCGATGTATAGAAAAATAAAATTAAATCAATGTATTAGAAGAAATCAAAAATGATCAGTTATTAGTTCATTTAAAAAATAGCGTTTGTTTAAAATGAACACCAAAAAATATTTTTCAAAAATCCAACCAGGGAGTTTGTTCATGATATTTTTTTATGCCGCATTACTTTGTAAAATATGTAAATAAAAAAAATAATAATAACTTTTTAGTTTCCTTGTGCTAAATAACAATTAACTCTCCAAAGCAATACAATCTTTTTTATCATAGGAAAAAAGATATACAATGTAAAATAAGTTTCTCGGTCATAATTCTAGTCTTTCTGTTAAAAAAAAAAACATTAAGTATCTTCGTTTTCATTTGGCGAACACTTCTACACATTTATCCACCTTGTCTACCCTTCCGCTCAGCACATGACTACACCTGCTGCGCTAGTCTCCGCTATTTGTTGCTGTGCTGTATGAAATGGTTAGCCGCGGCGCATGAGTTTAATTACCGTGCAGAGATGCATTCCATTGCATTTTGTGCATATTTCCCTTAGGTAATTTTTTTAATAATTAAAGAAACAAAAGCAGTTAAGTGATAAGATAACAAGGTACATAAAAATATTTTGTATATAATTCCTACTTTTAGGCAGCTAAAATGGAACAAAATTTTTATTTTTTCTCAAAGAATGGAAGGAACTCTCTCTTTCCCCAATCGCTGCCAATATATATATATATATATATATATATATATACATACATACATATATATATACGCACATGCAGGAAGTATACCTACAAATATAATGTGTTAATTTTAATAAAAATCCATTAACGTTATTAAAAAAGCCATCATACAAAAATAATGCGTAAGCATAAATAACAATTAATATTAACTATCTAGTAGTGCATAAATATATTTGATACAGGTGAATTCATGTTAATTTAATTATTAAACACATATACCTGTAATTCCAGGAAAAAAATTACCTTTTAATTTATGTTTTTAATATGCTAAAAAATACAAGTTCAGTTGTGTGCTAGTAATTTGACAGTAATAAATTTTGCATTCAATTTTGTTTCTTACTGATGTGATCGTTCTGTTGTAATCGATTCGATCCCATAATTCTACAAAACTTCAAGCTAGTTTACTAAGTTATAAGATAAATACTTTAAGACATGTTTTTTTTTAATCTTAATCATCTCTTTATCTCAGATTTGTTCTGAATTTCTTTTAACAGAAGCAGTAAAATCCAAAATATATTTTTAGAAAAACATTTTATTTTTTATTAAATAAAACTCTAGAGAGGAAATAATAAAATTCTAGACCAGATGCATAACTATTTCTGACTTAGGGAGGATCAGAAATTTTATGATCAAATAACATTCTAGGCAAAATAATTGCATGCATATTTAATAAGTGTGTGGTATATTGTTTATCTCATAAAATTTCCTCCATAACTTAATGCAATTTAACCTTTATAGTTTTCTGGTATTGATGTAAAACTGGTCATTATTATTTTTCAAGATTATTAGTTTCTGAACAAGGACAATTAATTGAAAAATCATTATTTATAGATTTTTCTTGGTATACTATGACTTCTATGTCCTCTTAGGGCTATCCTAGAGGGGTTCAAAACTTTTACGATCATGTAACATATTCAAAATAATTGTGTTCATGTTTAATTAATATGGTATATTATTTATCTCATACAAAATTTCCTCCGTAATTTAATATATTTCAAAACTTATCATTTTTTGATTATCAATGTAAAACTTGTCATTAGTATTCCTCAAGACCTCCAATTTCTGTACAAGGACAATTAATGGTGAAATCCTTATTTTAGATTTTTTTTTTTTGTATACTACGACCTTTGTGTCCTTTCAGGGCTATCCACCTTAAATTCAAACACCCCATTATTTTTCATAATCGGTTGCTCGACATTTCTTCGACCTCCACGTCTGCTTATTCCAAGCACTCAGGCAGGGCCATGCCATGACCTTAAACCTTATACTCCACTCACGTCTGCCTCGGATTAGCCACCGTAATTTACTCGATCAAAAGAGCTTGCCCTTTACTGATTCTATCTTCGTGCATCATCGATGCACGCGTTATTTGCCCTCTTCTTAATTGTCATCGAATGAGGCGGTGGTGATTGCGGACGATTCGCTCTGGCTGGCTGGCAGTACAAGTTGTACCCGCCGATGGAAAAGGGGTCACACTTCGTTCGGCCCTTTGTGCTCAAGTGGCCAAGTGGAGATCCTGTCCTCCGCCTTCTCTCCCACCTGTTGCCAATGCTTACTCTCCGGAGGCACAGAACAGTCTTGATTTCTCATTAACGACTGAAAATGAATGCCGGACGGCCTGAAGAGAAACGGCAAGAACGTTCTCCTTCACTTGGTGGAACAAGATTGAGATCCATATTACCGTTTGACATCTTAAATGCGGAGACAATTTTTCCTTGTTCTTTTCCGTTCCATTCAGAACAAGACAGAAGATTGTCACATTTTATCACTATTCGACACGGTAATGATTTCGAAAAACTGTTTGGTAACAGAAAGAGAAGAACCGATTCTGAACTCAAATAATTGATGCAGAAGCTCAGATTTAATTCTCAACAATGCACTAGTGTGCAAATATCGAATAAGTTGTCGAAGTCATGGCGAATCACGTACAGTTTTGATTATTCACTTACAGTGACTTAGCGAGAGGATGAGCTCGCCTAATTCATTCACTTCTATACTTATACAATCAATAGAGCAATTTCATAAATACAATGATATTTCGGCAACATGCTTTTGTGTGTGTAGAAGTACAGCTTAAAAATGCTGCAATATGAATGTCAAAATCTGATTTCTGTATTTAAAAGTATAGTATATTTTACTGTACAATTCACATTGTAACGCAATAACGTAGTTTGCTGTATTAGACACAATTACTCAGTAAAAAGATCAGCCCAAAATATTTAACCAATTTATTCAATTTTGTAGAGGTACCTACTTATATCTTACAGACTTTAATAGTAAACACCTAATAAGGGAATGCGATTCAAGTAGACTTCTATCCACGAGATCCGATTAGAATATTTGAGCTCCGACTACCTCCTTACAGTTGTTCTATCCCCCATAACATGTGATATCCTCAATATTCTCTTCTCTTTCCTATTCACTACACTTATTATATACAAAGACTAATTTAACGGTTACTCCACAAGACGAGATTTTCTTATCAAAAATCGTAGTAAAGCACCCCAGAGGTTCATTAAAGCGAAATGCACATGAGAAAAAGTTATATTTTTGTTTAAATCAATCCTTTTTTTCGGGATAATATATGTTTTGTATTTCGTTTCCTATAGTTACTTCTATGTGAAATGGATTTCTTACTCCATATAGTATTC
>BMAW01061781.1:0-119513 GCA_019974015.1 Nephila pilipes
GCAAGGTAATTTTCAAATTTGTCTACCATTGGATTCCACCTTATCAACGTAGGCAGTGAAGCATCATCACCAGATAGGTAACGAAAAATATTCAGACTAGCTCAAACATGAATTGAATAGAACAACAATGATGAATAGGCAAGTGTACAATACATAAATGAGATTACCTGTAAAAGTGCCGCTCATGCTGCCTCGTCCGATGTTTATTTAGACCTGTGGCAAGAATGTGACTGCGTTGTGTTTGTAACTACATTATATAAACACGAATTAAGAATAAAACGTTACTCATTTGAGCCTTGGATTTGAACATGCGTGATCAGAGTGAATCAGAGGTTTCAAAGTCAGGCCGGAAAAGTAAGTAATCTGCCTATATTTCAGAAGATATACATTTTTATTAGCATTGGTAATTTCATCAATCATGATGAGCCGTATCATTTTATGTAGGTTATGTAGTAAAAAAATTAAATGTTATCAGATTAGATTCAAACCTCTCATAAAAGAACAAAAAAGCCAGATTAAACTTATACCCAGGTAATTCTTTTTATTTTCAAAAGAGCCGACATGCAATATATAACCACAAGTATTATTTTAATAAATAGGACGCAAGAAAATGTGCTATTTTTTTTTTTTCACCCCCCAATTTAGGGTGATATTTTTTTAGAAATGGGGAAGTACAGTAGAAATGTCAGCAGTAAAGGTCTACTGAAAATAGTTAAACTTTATGGTCCAATGAGAAAAAAAAGTTTGGGAAACTCTGTTTTAGAACAACCCCTAAGAAAGGGTTCATTGAAAACAGAAAATTTGAAAAGTGATGTAAAATTGGACAAAAACAATTTAGATCCCTCTGATATGTTATCACTTAGCATCAAGTTACCCAGTACATCGCTAATTCATGATATGAACTTTATTTTATTCTAGTCATATTTAATTTTGACCAAATAATTTTTCCACATTTATTAAATCTGAAGCACTTGACTGTTGCGAAGATTTACTATAAAGAGCTTAAAAATTATCCCAGCTGTATTGAACATTCAAACAAGGAATATCATATATTTCGTCCTTGAATTTAGTCAAAGTTCTATGGGAAGACAATTTGCTGCTTTATTTTTTTTATTCATTTTCATGTACATAAACAGTGTAACAGAGGTTTTGGTGCTAAAGTAGGTTGTTTCAAAGTATGTCTCCAGTAAATGATGGGGTAGTCATGTAAGACATTTCTAATACTTTAATTTTTTATTTGTAAATATCTTAAAATAATGTTCTAAATTGCACCAGAGCCATGTTGTTTTTATTCTGATAGAATAATGCCATGATACTTATAGAAATGTTCATAATGCCTTTGAATATTTTGGCCAAAATATTTTTGTTCTTTTATTTTGATGATAAACTGGTTGTAATAAATGCACTGGCATGGATGGTAGTTCCAATGAGTTTGTTATTCTCACCTGTATGTCCATATCCAGAAACAATTGATTTAATTACATTGATATAGAATTTTCTTTAATTTTCTTTTTTCTTAATTTCGATATTGTCGTTCTTTATTAACTTATGGCTATCCCTTTTTGATACCAATGCGCCAATTTTTTTTATTAAGACAGTCTTCATGTCGTATATTCTTGAGTCTCTGTTCATACCATATATATATATAATAAAAAAGGTATGTTAAATAAGACCTTAAATATGTATAGCACCTAATATCGAAAAATATAATCACCGCTTGAATAAAAAAACAATCCAGAAATATGAATTTCTGTAAAAGTTATTTAGATTTTAAGAGAATTATAATAAATACATGAACATACATGAATCAGGAAAAAAGTAAATTTTGTAGAAGATAAAAAAATATTTTTTTTAAAAGAATTTAAATTAATAGCGAAAATAAAGAATTAGTTCTTGAAGGAATTATTTGAAATAATTTTCTTACTAGATTGTTTAAAATGTATACATTTTAATATATCCAAACCATGTTCACTCGTGCAAATTAAAATTATAGTGAAGTTAAACAACAAAATCGACGAATCATAAACGAGTAGTGGTGAAATTAACTTTTCTAAGATTTCATACTAAATACAACAATAAAAACAAGAAAAATCAATTTATATATATGATGAATAGTCACTAGTCCGTTGATTTGATTTATGTCCACAAAATCTTACATTTTATATGTGGCTGTGTGTAAACGGAACAACGGCATAAGTAGTTATCATATTATAAAGAGTTATTAATTGTGAATCACAACAGTCGATTTTGAATGCTACACAATTACCCGTCGGAATCATTCACACCCTGGGCTAGTACCGGATTTTCAGGGGATTCAGTCATGAGCCATACCTGAATAAATCCTGATATATTACGGTAACGGCTTCCAAATCATCCGGTTGCAGACAACAGATAATAACGGCTATTTACCTGTTTTGCAATACTGATAGACGGCCAAAGCGTGCGGAATAACTCGAAATGTAGTTCTGTGTATAAAGCAGCGTTAGAAGTCACCCTATCGAGTATCGTCTCCTCAAATGGAGTACGAAAAGATATCCTCGAGTATCAGGAGGCTAATAAAGGCGAAGTGATTAAATAGATATTATGTTACCACTCGGAGAAGATGGTGAAAACAATTACCATATTATATTTATATTTTATTGGATCCATAAAAAACAGGTTATTATGTGATCACAAAACCATATGTGAAGTGATAAATTTTTTGCGGAGTATGATGTTGCTGCTGGTTTGGCAGCCATCGCCTCGAAGAGTGTTCTTTAATCTGAAAAGAAACGGGGGGGAGGGAGGCATTCCTGGGTACGTGTGACACGTCCTTTCATAGATCAATGTTACTATTAATTTTCTTGACCACCCTGTGTTCTGTTTTAAAAAAGGTTTGGTTTATCTGGAAATTGAAAACATTAATCCTTCTACAAGACAATACAGTGTATTACCCCTGAATTTAAATCTGTGTGGGATTATGAAATGTTTCAGGCATAACCAAAGCCTCCTAACTTCTAGAGATAACTGATCTTTCATTCTCAACCCAGAGTACATCTGAGATAGTAATGAAGATTTTCAGCCCTCTGACAATTAATTTTATTGAACCTTTCGTGAACTGTAGAGTTGTCGTCAATTCACAAGCGTTCCAAGTAGTGTTTCATAGTAGAATCCACTGAACCAAATTCTGCTGTCATCCAGCAAAAGGCAGTTGACGGCATTAGATATAAGTATCTCATTCTAGACTGTTGTTTCGAAATATATATAACGCACATTTTTTTATGGGTGAAAATAGTTCTTCAATTATTAAGTTAATTGTCACATTATTCAGCAAAAATAAAATATGTAGAATTTTAGCTTTAGCAAAACATTTAAACTATTCTCAAAAAAAGAGGTCTGGAAAAATAAGAATTTATCAGAAACATATTTGTGAGTTTTGGTTGTTGACACATACTTTTCAAGTTAATTTCATTCTGATAAATCATATAATTTTAAAGATACTTCCTCACTTAGGTAAGTAACCTTTTTTTTAGGCCATATCTAAAGGAATTTCACAAATTCAGTGTTATATTCACAAAACCACTAGTTCTATCTAAAACAACCGTTCTGATAAAGAATCTCTGATTGATATGATTATTGGAAAAGAAATGAAACTTAATTGTTTTTGCACTAATTTCTTTTACCAATTTGATTTAACAGAACAGAAAAAAAATTAATTCTGATTTAAAAATATTTTAATTTTAATGGCCTCAACTCCAAATTTGTAACATTTGTTTTAATTTTTGAGTTTTATAACTACAACATTGTTATATTAAATGTAGTTGCAGTTTGTAATAGAATTTCATAATCCCAAAATGAAATTATCTGCTTTGTGTTGGAGTTTTGCGGTTCAAAGTGAAAACACACTCAAGCCATATCTATTTGATTTGGATTGAAACGTTTCAGACATTTCCTAAAACAAGTCTACAGAAAAAAAAACTATTAAACAAATAATTTTAAACATGAAGAATGATGAAAACGAGTAAGTCAACGATTAAATCTTTATTATTTTTTATCTTGTCAACTACACGGTTTGGTCACCTACCTACTGAGGAGTGTAACATTATATTTTTATGAGAATTTTGCGTAAAAGTCAATAAAATGGTAAGCTATAGTTTTTTGAAACCTTTTGTTTCATTAATAAAAAACTGCAATATATTTTACTTTTCAAATTATAATTTAATGATACCAAAGAATATTTATGAAAGAAAATGCTTTACATCCTAATAGAAATTGTAATATTGTATTTCTTATATTTCTTATGATTGAACTAATTTTATTTTTCCACATAAATGTATTACTCCTTTTTTTTATTATTGAATTTTTTTCTCTACACTTATTTCTGGACAAATTATCGTGGAAAAACAGAATTCAGCCCAGTATATATTATCTGATTAATTTAATCTCAAAGGAGAAAGCTATGGTAAGTTTTCTATAAGTGAATTATGCCCATTAACTTGATATTCTCATGTAAGCACCTTGTTGATGTTATATTACGAAAATGAAGCTTGCTAAAAGAAAAACAATCTAGGGAAGACCTGAAATTCCAATAGTTTTATTCCGATATCGTCGCCCTCAAACCAATTGAATATAAATAAATCTTGCCAGGAGGATTAATTATTACTTACTAACAGTGATTATATCTCACTTATATTACATTTTTCATAAATTTATTTAGTAAAACTAACTTATTGTTATTGATTTGATTGCGTTTGGTCATAGACCTATAAAAATTTCATATTGTTTATTTTTTTTAAATAATAATTTGTTTCCTTGTGAGTTTGATCTATTTCTCAAACTATTGATCTTGACAAAATATTATGCAATAAATCTTCTAAACTGTGCTCAACATTTATCTCAATAACAAAAATTCAAAAAATAATAACAATAGGTATTTAGAGTGAAAAAATTTTATACTTTTAGTCATTTTCTAAGCTGTCACATGATTTTCAGCATGTGAATTTTTCTATTCTATTAATTTTAGTTCTTCTAATTCCTGAGTTCGATTGAACTTGAGCATGAAGCCAGTTCTTAATTATTTCCAAACCTTTTAAAAAAAAGTCTCATATACCGAATGGCTATAATTGGGATTTCCATTTAGACTCCACACACGTCCTCAATACTGAAAGATGGATGTCAATTTGAAACCTGATACATAAGTTGTAGTAACCCTCAGGGGGATTCCAATTAAAAATAATTATTCAGATTTTGGACCACCAGTGAGGGCGTATGAAGAACAAAGACACAACAACAAAATTATACTGTGTTTTGAACCCATGGGCAAAATTCTATGGGTGATAGAAAACATCGCCATGATTTTCGTTTGTTAGGAAAGAAAGTGTGGAAATACGGGCAGTGCTAAATGGAAAAGTCACAATGCGCGAGTTTTTTACACATCACTGCTTCTAAATGGATTTGTAGAGGACGTAATAATCAGAAAAGGTCAAGGCCCTTCTGTAAAATCCATTATTAACTCATTTTATGCTTTCCATTATGAGCTGTCTGGCGGTTTCAGCTGTCATGTCTGTTCAGATTGTATACAACCAGTTTTGTTTCTTGTTGTTTCTTCTTTATCTCTACTTAAATTTTTTCTTGAGTTTTCTGGAAAACCGACACCTGGCTGAATCTACATGTGTTCAATGTATCCCCTCAAGCATTGTTTGAAGTGTTACAACGTGTTCAACAGGAGTTGAAAAGGCTTTCTATCAATTGTATAATATGAATCGTTATGCTTTACTTATTTTCCTGCCAGGAACTTATATTCTCCATAAAGATCGTCTTTTCAACCAAAAGTCATGAATTCTAAAATTAAGAGTGAGAACGCCAGTGCCTGAAAACTTCTCGAATGACCAATCATTCTGTAAAGTCGTTAAAAGAAAAGTTTCTAGCTGTGGGCACGTGTGGATGCACTCATCTTGTATGAAGATGCAGTCTCTAAATGTTCGTTCTTTGTATGGAAATGTTTAAAGAATTAAAGGAAGATGAAGAACCCAGTTAATAGTACATATTTATGGTCATGATGAATGTTTTCACCGTTAAAAAAGGAGCCAAGAATGAACAGTAGTAACGCCCAACAAAACCAGTTAGTGCAATGGCAAGCAGAGAATGTCCAGCGCACAGCCGATTAAGGTATACCGCGGTGGAACACCCATGAGTATTCACCAAGACCTATCCGGGATGTGCTAAAAAATCTTCGAATCCACAAGATGTTCCAGGCCGTGCATTGTCAGTATGGACTAAAATAGTCCAGAAAATAAATGAGTTTGTCTTGTAGCAGGATGGGGCACCAATAAGCAACGTGAATCTTATATAGAGATTCCTTCACAATGGATTCGAAACTTTTCATATTGTAGAGAAAGAAAAGACAAATCACGTGACACCGCGTTCTTGTTGGAAGAATACCGAAAACGGGCGCTCTTTTTTTCTCTCAACATCCACAACACCAACGGGAGGACTTAACCTGACGAGATTTATCGGCAATGCCTGGCTATCGAGTAGTCTTTGGCGGCCATGACCTGGAACCACGCCCGAACTAGAAAACCGCTTATCACGAATGCGGAACCTTTGATCACGAATTCCACCTAATTGCTATACAAAATATTTGCTGCTAAGTGGACGTCTAGCTGATCTCAACAGTACTATGAATTTTTATGTAAATTCCTCTCTAATTGTTTCAGTACCTGGTAGATCTTGATTTCAGAAATGGTGTCCCAGCGACAATTATATCGGGGATTCAATGACTAACTAAACTTAGAGAAGATTTAAATTCTTTGCATAAACTCGTGTGTACTCGTTAAACTTCTTACTGTTGGATCGTAGTTTATTGGTCCAGACAGTGACACACCATCATTTCTCTTGTTGGCCTGCTGGAAATATCAAGAACACATTTATCAAGATTGATGTTCAACCTACTTGAATCCCTTTTTCGTATTCTTATTCTTTTAGAAAAGAAATATGAAGCTAACATACTTGCCAATATTACAGCATAGTTTGACTTAATCTTTTTCTATTTCATTTCTTTATTATTATTAACAAGTTGACATAGTTTATCCCTGCTTTTTGACCAAATCTATGTAGTTAAAACTATGGTAGAGCTCCTCTCGTAGTTTCCTGCGTCTCCATTAACCCTTGTTCCTGCTAATATTTGAAATCTCCTTTCCTCTGATCTCTTGTTCCTGCTTCCATTTGAATATTGTAGAAACTACTTATAAGAAAAATCAGAACTCTTAAAATCTTAACAGCACAAAAAGAGAACAGCCATCTTTACCAACTTTCAAGAGATTTTGAAATAACGAAAACAAAAAAAAAATAACTCAGAATCACTTTCCGATACATAAGAAAGAATAAAATCATGAAATATTATTAGTATTACAAAAAGTAAATGTGTTTTTTGAACGTTTTTTACACGAACAATAAAATATTTAATTTGCAGGTTTTAACTTTTTTACTTGTTCCATAATTTCAAATCCTGTATAGAACTTTTACCATTAAAGATATTGTAGTAAATGAATAACAATAAAAAAACTCGACAAAAAATAACGAAATGTTCAGACATTTTTTTCAAAACTTAAGAGTATTGTACCAACAGAAGATAATTTTTTACTTGATTTTTTTCCCGTCAATTCCGGGGTTATTTTAATTTGTGAACATAAAAGTTAGTGTCTAAGAACGGCTTTCTTATCCTTGTATTTAGACACTCCTACCTCAATTCAAAATGTAATGAAGTGCAAGATAACAAGTAATGTAAAAGATTTTTTGTCAATTCCATGAAGCTTTCAACAAAAGAAATTTTTTTATTTTGATTACTTTTCATTTAAATGCAGCTAGTCCAACCAGTCTATATTTATGGAATTATTTTATGCAGTATTTTTCAAATTTCATACCCGGTCTGCCTCGTGGACTTGAATTGAAAATCGCCAGCTCATAGTTTTAAATCGCGCCATGGCTTTCAGCTAAACTACATTTTCGCCAACCAAATTAAGTAATGGAATTATCGAAAACCAGGTTAATTAAGGTCAATGTTAAAACATAATGGTTTGTTCTGAGTGATTAATGGAAATGTATTTTATTAACGATTGAAAATTTGGAACAAGATATATAAATATATATAGAAATGCAGAACTAATTTAAAAAAATAATGCAGGTTTTAACAATTACATTTTTTTACATTTGTAGTTTTCCTATCTTTAAAAATTTTACAAAAGATTTACAAAAAACTAGGGAATTGTCTTTAATTTTATGAACTTTTACTATTTTTTTTGCCTTTTGGATGTTTTTTTTATAAATCTTCAAGATAAATTAGTCTGTGTTATAAGAGAAAAGAAACCCTAAGATTTAATATTATGTTCACGTAACTCAGATGGACTGGTAGACGGGAGCCCAGTATGTATTTAATTCTGTGGATTTGATGTGTTTATTATCATATTTGCACATAATAATAAGAAGGTAATGAAAAAATAGGAAAAATTTAACTAACAAAGGCGTCATATTTAATCAACCATTTCTTAAATTTTTTCAATACTTAGTTTCCTTTCTCTTAACTGCGTAAGGGCTTAACCTGATTGGATGAGTAAAGCACTTCAACTTAGAGGGTTCATCTTCACCCCTTCAAAGACTACCATAGTGAGGTTGATACCATTAAACCTTCCTCATTTCTTTTATTTGGATTGTTGAAGATAGTGTATTAATGTTGGCATGTAGTAATAAACAAACTCAGATTCCTGTGTAAAGTTGAGTTACACAATTATAAAAATGATACTCTAAGTTTCCTTCCATTTTCCTAATTTCAAATACACCAAGATATTGACTCGATGTAGATTTAAATATATTTCCGCGTGACATTTCTTTAAAATCTTATATTTTTTGGGAGACGCAAGAAGAATGTAGCTGTTTGTAGAATGGCAGTGTCGTCTTTGACCCCTTGACGCTGGGTCACCATGGAGGTCCTCACGTCTGCGTCTTTAGTTATTCCAATGTAAATATTAATACCAATCAATTAAAACCTCTTGTTCTGATTCGACCAATGGCATTTTGTATTAGAGTATATTGCTCTTCAGAGGTAGGGCTTTTATTTTAATTTTTGCTTCCAATTCATAGAAATTAAGCAACACTCTCGAACCTAATAGGAAAAGCTGACCATGAGTCTCCTGTGTGATATAACAAAAATAGGGGAAATCTGGCTTCAGCAAAATCACTGTAAAATTAATTATAATACAATTTTTCATATTTTGGTCCTGTGCAAAAAGGGTGTATATGATCCCTGCAAAAAATAAAATAAAAGGTTTTAAACATAGAACGAACCAAAAGTGGCAGCTAAGAGATTGTTGTAATACACGTGCTACTGCGAGCAGTTCGTCTATTGATCATCAGGTGAATACCTGATGGCTAGGTATTAATACGCTCAATGGTTTATGACTTGAACGTAAAACACTAAATTAAATTTAGGGGAAAGCGATTGGGGCGGAACGATGTCGACAGTGTTTTTTGGCCCAAATGTATAGGTTTTAAGTATCGAATACCGTGTTTCGTTCCTTTTTATTGGTACTCAATTGCGTTTAATAAATATCATGTAATTTCTTTAAATAAAAAATATTGAAAAGCAGTAAAATATATTTTAAAATTAATTTTTTTCTATAACAAAAGCCAAATCTATGCGTATTATATAATGTGCATACAGAATGCACCTTTTTACAGAAGTGTTAAGTTTATTAACTTTAATTAATTCAGTAAGCGTGATACTTTTTGAATTAACTCGATATTTTTTTACCAAAATATTTAGTTTTAACAATTAATTGCTTTTAACAGCAAAATATTGAACTCTTATGCGATATCTGGAATTCTCACAGCTAGTTCTAAGTTAATTAATATGTCCTCATAGTTGCATACTGTAGCTTTGATGAGATTTATAATTTAAACAAAATGATAACACTCATGGGTTGATTCCTCTCTATTTGATATCATTCTCATTCGCGATTATGACACTTGTTGCATCTATTCTTAAATGCTGTAAAATTCCCAGGTTCCTGTCGGCCCACCATTTGATTTCTTTATCAGCGACAAAGACCATATGAATTGACTTTAAATTCTCTGAATCTTTTATTATTATTCATTTGAATGCACAGTGGCACTGAAAGATGCAAAAATAATTAATGCTCGTATCTACTTTTTCTTCATTTTAAGAACATATTTTCAGTATTCCTTTAAAGACCTAAAACCTGCATTAGATCAATAAAGATGGAGAAAGTCAAATTGTATGGATTAATTATTACGTCCAATGAAATCAAAACGGTGATAGACGGGAGCCCACCCTGAAGCACAACCAGTTTGAATTGTGAATGGATATTAATCCTAAGGGATTAATAGTACTTTGTCCTCAAATCTGACGATTTTATCTATTTGAATACAAAACTTGTAATTGAAAGTGAAAATATCTAAGGTTTTAGTAACACAAGTTCCATAATTTGAAAATGTATTAAAATATTTTAAAGACCGAAAACCTAATGAACGAATCACACAATAAAAGTTAAAAGGAAGTATGTAAAAAACACTTTTAAAAATAGTTAAAAAAATATAATTCCACACACAAAAAAATCCTTCATTCTTTCTTTTACTCCCCTAATGAGATTTTTTTTTATATTCACCTGGATTGAACATTCAATTGAGGAAATAGTGTCTCTATGTTAACATTACATAACAAAATCAAAATGTCTGGTAGATGGAATCTAATCCAAATATGATTTTTTTAATTGAATTTATTTGAGAAACATAGCTTTTTTATCATGACACTGCACTGTTCGCGAAACACGCACAGAATGATGAGGATTTGTCTTTTTGAATTTACGTCGTACTTTCTACATCTCAAGATAACGGAGGTTGACACACCCTGACAGATTTCATGAATGCAGGTCCCTCTACTCAGGGATTATTAGTGAAAAATAAAATTTTGAACCCGTGACAAACAAAAAGCAATAGTTCCGAACTGATGCCGCAGACTGTCGTTATTGGTGGCAAACCCAAAACTTATAATGACCACAAAGATGCCTACTACTAATAGGATTGGAGTGTCTCCAATGAATAATTAAGGAGGGCAACATCTCGTGGCCCAGAATATTGTTTAAATGAGAATTTAAACTACTTGATCATCATTTGAAGAATAGTTTCCTAAACTGGACAGATCCAAAGGTGATTTTGAGGAAAAACAGCAAAAGAACTAGTTGCAAGTCCATACTCCAGCTGAGACTCAAAAATATGTATGTATTAACCTCTGTATCTTTAACAGCGATGTTTATCCAACCAAATTCTAATAACAAAATTTGTTACAGTCTTCGAGATTCTCTATTCTAAACAAGAATTTGTGCTCCAAGATAATATCTCTCTTGTCACAATATAAGATATTTTGTCACACTTTTGTAGTTTTCTTCGCTGCTATATCACTTAAGTACTTGTGTAAATTAAGAGAGTAGCAATTCATCAGATATTTGTCCTCGCCTCTGAAGTTCAAAAATCGTATATAGACACTTGTGTATTGGCTATAATCTGGAACTCATTCATCAAATCGCACGGTCCCGTATGAAGAGACAAACTGACTTGGTGTACCTCCTCTGCACTTTCTGGCTTTATACTAGTGAAACAATTTGGTTAATAAGTAGTAAACTATTTATGGAACAAATTTAAATTTGAATGTCCATCAATTCTGTTGTTTTCTATGCCAATGCAGGACCACAAGTCAGAGCTCTCTACTGACAAGATTTCACCCAACGAAACCATGATTTCAACCAATTGTTTCAGTTCTACCGGTTTTGATTTTTAAATTCCTCTGTCACATAGTACGATATAGATATATGCCAACTCATAAAATTCATGCTTTCGATATTATTTTAAAGAAATTTAATTCAAAAAACAAATTTTGACCATATATATTTTGTTTTAAAGAAAATAGCAATGATCATACCAATTTTTGCTTCAAATAGCTTCTGATAATGAAATTGCATCAATCAGCAGAACGTACTAGAGACTACCGAAATTTTTTCAATACCACTATATAGTTACGAGAACTCAATGTAAAAGACTGGATTCGTCATAAAATGAGAAAGAAAAGAACCGTAAAACGTTGTTGATGCCCATGAGATTCGATCACCGCGATGCGACAAAAGCGAAAACACCCAGCGCTTTAGGATCCAATGTTTATCAACGTTTGTTTCTGACCTTCAGTCGAGAAAGTGAGTAAGGATCATTGAGTTCTTAGTTAATCCCTGTGGGGACATTTGGTACAGCTTGATTTTCGAGCAATTGGTCGCTTCTTTCTATGTTGGTTGAGAAAACGAGGGTGTAATACAAAGTTTATGCCAGATGTGAGTATCTTGGGAAATATTTTATAGTGCCGCAGAAATATTAGAAAAGAGAAAATAAAAACAAGTTTATTTTGTTTTTGTGGAAAAGACTTATCTCTCTCCTCTTGAGTACCATCGTGGTACCTAACTTCCACATCATTGTAACTACTTGAAAACTTAAAAATACTAAATTCCAAAAAAATATTTTTTTTTATGTCAGATGTCCTTTCTTGTACACACGCAAAGCATTTTAAAATATTGGAGTGATGTCGTTGTACCAGTAGTTTTTTTGTAAATAAATGATTCTGCACAGCCCATAGGACCTGTATGAAGTGGATAGAACGCTAAACCTAGATTTTAAATTTTGCTTTTCATTAGATTTAGATAAACTAATGATTGAGTGGATTTCATTTAATATAAGAACATTACAACTTAATTTTGCAGCAAATATGTAAAATTCAAAAAATAAACGACTTATTTAAAGAAATATTCTCAATGAGAAGATAAGTTCAGTTTTAAATTAAAATTGGTTAAGTTATAAGAAATTTTATATAAGAATATGCTTAGAACTATATTTATTTTTTAATAATGAAACATATATACTGTCCATATCAAGAATGTATAGTAAAAAATTTATATATATGTTACAAAAAAGGTTTATTTAATTTCTTTGAAAATAAAAATTATCTCACATTCTCTGTTGTAAATTTGCAAATTCCCTCGAGCTGGAACCTCCACCCAGGAACATTGATTTAGGAGCACTATTTTCAGAACTGAAGGATAATTCCATTTATTAAATTACTTAATTTTAAGATATTTTACGCCATTTCTTCTGCAATTTCTAAGTCTGAAATCCTTTTGAAAGAATGTCTTGCTACTTAGATTCCTTTAGCAAACTTCTTAGAGTAATTTACCCACCTGAGATGTCTGTGGAAATTG
Organism: Nephila pilipes; assembly: GCA_019974015.1. Lineage (NCBI taxonomy): Eukaryota > Metazoa > Arthropoda > Arachnida > Araneae > Nephilidae > Nephila > Nephila pilipes. The sequence goes on from BMAW01061781.1 coordinate 13,287, forward strand.
TCATTTCTAAAGGTTTCACTAAAGTGTTAGCTAAAAAAAAAATTCACCTGTGCTTCTCAGTCTTTTCTCCTATTTGATTTTACCACAGAAATAGTATTAAATGCGCAATCTGAAAACGCATTCCATTTAGTTGATCGGCATCTATTTCGCGGAAACATTCCGGCCTAAGATCCCTCATCAAATTTTATGTGCTTTATTATTCCACTTAGGCTCAAACAAACGTCAGGCGGCGTGGACGTCTATTCCTTTATAAAAACAACACCTCACCACTAACTCCTCAAGTGGAACCAGATTATAAAGTAAACCGAAGGTCAGGATATGGAGATGTTGAGTTATATTATTATTATTATTATATATGCAGCAGCATATTGTTATTAGCGATATCCTCATCTGCCATTATATTATTGGATGTTATGATATTATGCGTACATATTATTATCCATCTGCTGGTTATATATGTATTATTTACACATGTTGGTTATTGATATCCTATCAATATATTATAGAGTGTTATACAAGTATATATATGATACAAAGATGCATTATGTTACATATGCTTTATACATATGTTGAGCACATATATTACACACATACATGCATGCTACATATTGAGGCTATTACGCGTACACATATGGCTATGTTACATGTGCGGGTTACATACAGGTGGCATAGTGTGCATGGCGGGCTACATGCTGTATGCAGGCTATGCTGCATGTCTGTGACATATACATATGGCATATCCATTCGGATATATGCATGTGTGTATGGTATATTATATACATTCATTCTGATATTAGAAGGATATGATGTATGCAAAGACATATATATATGCTATTATACATATTATCATCTGCTATATATATATATACATATATAAAAGATGTTTTGAAAATTGGGGCCAGAACGAAACGTTGTATTTTACTTTTATTAGTTTTTTACATCTTTTTTTTTTTATTTGTTGGTAATATTATTTTTTATTATTTTATTTTTAGCCTTCCTTGCCCCACATACAGATTACTAATGATTAGTATATTCCAAATTGCATTTTTCCATTTTATATAATCATGGTTTTTACTCTGGTTCTAGAGAATAGAAACTAGGTGATTCAAAAATAAAATTAAATTTATCTTGTAGTACATTTAAATTTATTTCTCAAAAAAAAATAGTTTCTTTTTTTTTATTTTTTTGTGAACTTTAAATAAATCTATTCTTTAACACTTTTAATTATTTCAATGATTAGAACATTCCCTTTTATTTTATTTGATTTAACTATTTTTATTATATATATATGTCATTGATACACACGCACACACACATTATATATCTACATATATATATAAGCGAAACCACTGACTGACCCTATGCATACCAACTGATTGACTCAGTAGCATAGTTACTATTTTTTCATGATGCCTACACAGTGAACGAATTTTGCACAAGTCTCATCCGTGCTCATAATTTTCATCCAAGAATCTACCTTTGTCCCTCGGTTATGTTATTTTTGAGACTTATCGCCAATAATGATATGACCGACGCCAACGGAACATATATTTTTTTTTTATATGTAGGACAGCATTATCACCAATGTTCAATGGTGAGATTTATGAAATATAAAAATACCAAATAATTTAATATTAGCTCTGATGGAGGAATGTGGATTTTATGAAGTGTTTTTATGAAATTTCGTGCACTAAAAATAGGGATATTTAGGTGATAGAAATAAATGAGTTTGGAGTCCTACTAGTTGGTGAAAGTGTGTTAGCTGCAACAAGGGATTTGGAAAATACTAAAATGCATGACTCTTTTATTGAGTACATCGCAAGACAATTATATATATATATATATATATATAAGGAAATGTCACTGAGTGTCTGATAAATCATTATTACAGACACAAATTTCTTAAAATTTTTAAATGTAGATTTCATCAATTATCATTTAAAATTGAAAGTTTATCACATTTTTACGTATAGAACCCAAAATATATTATCAATTTCCAGAGAAGTTGGCTGATATCAGTAGTATATATATGTGTGTGTGTGTGTGTGTGTGTAAAGGTGTGTGTGCAGAGTGAGTGTGTGTGGAGTGTGTACGATATGGAGGTTAAATAACGAAAACCTGAAACCAGCAGAAAAGTCGCATGTATGAAACGTCACATTTGAGTGAAGACTTCTTCTTTCTGAAATGGTGGTTATCGTTTTGTAAACACTAACTGGTGTTGCACCATAGCTCTTCGTCGCATTAGATTTGTTTTTTTTTTTTTTTGTTTCTCCAGAAAAACGATAAGTGGAGCAAACGAACAGCAGAAATCTCCGTGATACTTGGAAAACCGCCCCCCGAAACTTATAATTTTACCAGCGTACATAGTAAATGAAATGCTTATCGTGTCCATGCTGGTAAATGTTTTGCTTTAAGGTTTTCAAGATGGCCGATGGGGACGTTGAAGATGATTCTAGCCCGGGTTGCCCTTCCACGCCTTATTTATGAAGATTGAAAATCATATTCATTTCAATCTGAATCGATTGGCTTTAGTATTTATCTGTGTGATTAAGGAGATTGTGAATTTACAAAGAATTCTGCCGGGCTAATTGCATATTTAACGTTCAGAAGTATATTTCAAAGTGGTGCTCAAAATTCGAACAAACAAGAAACTCGCAAAAAATATCGTTTGCATGACACTTTGAAAGCCATGAAAATGATCTCAAACTCATAGTGCGGATAATACTGTGTTAATAAATCGTATTTACTTACGATCCTGAATAGCCCATCTCACTGGCAAGAGTCAAAAAAGTTCGAATGAGTAAACGAATGCCAGCTGATGATTTGGCCTTTTTGTCTCGATACCTGTGGCTTGTGCAGGCAGTCATCACTGATTCCTGGAACTCAAATATTAATCACGACACACCTTCTCAAGCTCCTGTTGCTAAACCTATGTGGAAAGAATAAGTGTGTGAGAAAACGACCCAAATTGATAAAGACAAGTCATACACATTGTCTATGTTAATAGGATTTCCGGACCACAGCAATCCTTAGCAGTTATATTCATATCCATCTTTATTCTCCAAATCTTGCAACTCATACACTTTTTTTATCTATCTTTCAAAAAGTGAAACCTGTATTAAGAAGGTACAAGATTTTGAATTTTGAAGTTGTGAAGCTGAAAGAGGCACAATCTTAGTGAGGTGAAGAAGACTTCAGCCCTGTCTCTTGAAACAATAGAAGATTCAAATGGAGATGGACAAGTAGGATTATACATTGAATAGAGAGAAAATAAGGTTAATATGAATTTAACCTCCTAATATAAAATGTTTTGTTGGAGCCAGTTCCCTGTTATTTAATAGCCGAACCCTTGTATACACACATATATATACACTCTCTATAAATATAAAAAGGACGCACCTAGAGTTATATCCAATTGAAACAGAAATTTGAATAGATGGTGAATACAAGTGTACTCAAAGGGAAACGCTATCAGTAAGATATTATAAATTGAATATTTTATTCAAGATATACTGCTGTACTGGCCCGCAATAAAGCTCTAATGATGGTTTTGGCCCTGATGTGCTGTTGTTATCCGGCTGGGCATTGATCCAATAATAAAGATGTACCTGTGATTTGTTGACATACACGTTCCGAAGTTGGTGAATTAAATCAGTGCGGGCCAAGAGGATGGTGGGAGATCGTTGTCTGGCTTAAAGCCCAAACGTGTTTGGGGGGGAGAAATTCTGGTGATCGTGACAGCCAGGGAAGCGGTTTTGATTTAGTACGAAAACAACAAAGGCAGTGCCAAGGTGTCAGGATGTTATCCAGTTGAAATAACCCGTGGGTTTTGAAAGAAGAGCAGAACTGGACGTGAAAATCGTCGATGTATCACCGGTACTGTTAGGGGTGTCATAGATGACAATCATTGGTCCTGCATCCAAAATTCAATGGTAATTTATCCATAACTCCACCCATCAGGCTGTGACGAGCGATTGGTCGATGGGGTGACCGAACACCTGAACATCTGCTGTAATTTAATATCAGCCAGCAGGCCTGGGTTTCAGTTCCAGCAGGGACGCTGAAAACATTTCAACCCAGGCCATGACATTCTGCATGCCAGCTAATGCGTGGTATCATTGGAAACGCTTATCGATGTTCATTGTGTCACTGGTGTTCCTGTTTACATGTTATACTTATATGGAAGTATTGGTGCGTGATGGCTAATTCAAACGATCACACTGTTTTGAGTTCTGTCGTAGCTCTTGGTTGACCTCATTCTGAAGCGACGCTTGTTGGTGGTTATACCCATTCCCTAACCGATCGAATGGTAGTTTCTTCGAACCCAAATGAACGATGCTGCGGATTTGACCGCGCAAAGCTTCCTGTAGTAGCAGTTGTTTTGATCACTTTCAAATGACATCTATTCACTTCTTCAACCTTATATAAAGCATTAGTACAGCTCACGTTGGTCACGCAGCCATTATCTGCCAGACGCTGCGCCTTTAACATGTTCCCTGGTTTTTAACTAATCCGATACCCGTTTCATTGCGTTGTATTTCTAACTAGTCAGTCACTTCAGTTTGCCAAGAGTTAACATTTGCATATTCGCCATATTATGAGCATTATTCAATTTTGTCCCATTTTGGTGCACGTTTTACGGGTTACAAAAGTGTATATATATTGTTTGACAATTACAAAGAGCAAACTTAATTTTTAGAAGATGAATAGACATCAAAAGGAATGAAACTTATGATTTAAAAGGCAGAATGGCATTAAAAATGTGTGATTTCACTAAGAAATACTAAAGCGAAAAATTAAAAGAAAGTCTGCTCCTTGGTAGTTTCCAAAGTAACAAATATGTTCTTTATTTAGTTGAACAGGAGATAAGTCACTAAGAAGAGCACTTCTCTCGCATACTAACGGTATTTGACACCTGTGGTCATGCATACTGCCAACAAGAAGCTGAGAGATTTATACGCCGTCCAATTCTCTCGCTGCGGTACTTTTTTAGTTCTCCTCCACAACTTGGGTGCGTTATTTTTTGTAAAACGCATGAGTGGCATCCCAACTAATGCCCGATGGAATTTAAGCTCAGTACTACGGCAGGTCATTCCCATATGGCCACCCGATCTCTGAAGCTTAGAGACATCCATTATCTCTTTATGTAGTTGTGCATTGCCTTCCAAATAGAGAGCTCTGAACCCACCTGTGCCTGCAAAAAGAGCATGATCAAAGAGAATCTTAGTTGGTAACAATGCTTCTGATATACAGCTCCATCATGGCATCAGTGCACTTCTGTACGTACTGCCCGTCACACCTTTAATCGGTATTGATAAATTGCTGAACTTCTGTGGTCGGTAACGGATTCCTTTCTCTCCTTAGTAGTTGGTTTCTAAAAGACTTAGCAAATCAGAATAATCATACTCATATCATTGATAATTCCAATGAAAAGATATAGGTTTCTCACTTTTGGGAATAATTTTTCTGTGAGTATTTTCTCCTTCCTTTAACTGAAAATATAATTTGATATAAAACTCACATTGTGGTAACTCCTTGAATGGACATCTCTGTTCAGCTTGGGTCACCCAATAGTTCCCTGCAACAGCATTCCCTTCAACACATACCAATGATATTCGATATTTGCCGCAAGAAGACGGAAATTGAACGACTATCAAACCCTAAATAACAGTTCGTAGCCTTTATAACGGCTAAATGATTAGATTGTTATTAACACCTACTTTTCAAAAAAGAAACTCTTCTAGGCATAATTCCTGCCATACCCTCACTAAAATGAATGAATACAAAAACACATTTTAAGAAATATGCAAAAATTAGACCTCTGACTTCAGAAACGTTTAAAAATGACAATATCACAATTTCATTCAAACCTGTCTAGCAGTCAAAAGCAGACATCCAGACGATGAATGAAGTTGGTGACAAAGCTGCTCTGAGAGATCAGTTGTCGCCACTAAGCAACTAATTCAAAATTGCAAAAAAAAAAAAGTTTCTCAAATTAATAATCTTTACCACACTTGAGTAAGTGTATATATATATATATATATATATATATTTCTCTTCGTTTTATAAAGTGTTCATTTGATTACTATCAATTAGATGGCTTATTATAGGCGGGCTACTGGTGTTCTGGTTTCGATTTAATGCGTGTAATTCTATACTTATTTTAAAGGAAACCAGATTCAAAATATATTTTGCTGTTCGTTTTTCTGAATTTCACTATGTGTGTGTGAGTGTGTGTGTACTACTAAATTTTCGATCAAGACTTAACCAACTTCCCATCAGTTAGAGCTTTTGAAATTTTAACTGTTCGTACCAAATAACAAATGCAATATTTAGACATTTGTGACAGTTGAACACATTTTTTCATTAATGTAGTTTAGTCGCAACACTTATGCGATTTCAAAAATTTCATAACCTAAAACTTACATTTGTTTTTTTTTTTTTTTTTTTTTTTTTTTTTTTTGCTGAGCGTTAAATACGTGAAACGGAACAGGGTAGCCACATTTGGCAAAATACTGCCAAATAATTCTTGTCGCCAAGGATAAACCTTTCCTGAATTCTGGTTCCCATTTTTTTTAATAGAATGACTTACAAACTTTCAAATGCATGTTTTGATTTTATGAGTATTATGAATTTCTTAATATGCTCACAAATGTATCTTTTTAAGTAAATTTTAAAGTTAAAAATAACTAACAGTTTTAACTAATATTTCAATAATTTTCTTTAATAAACTTTGCTACCATATAAAAACGTTATTTTTAAAAACGTTGGTTTTTATATCGAATTATATTCATTGTTCTGTAACTTCTCTCTATCTTACAATTTTGGAGAAACGACGAAAAAATATAGCACATAGGCTTACAAGAAGGGGGAAAAAATTGAAACATATCATTTTGTTTCAATTCCCCAGAACTTCGCACCGTTATCGTGAAATCGCAATTTATTATATTTTCTTTATTAAAATTTTTGACTTAATAGGTAATAAAAGGTTATGAGGATCAGTAGCGATATAAATCGAAATGCTACAATATTAATAAGCGAATACACAAACAGTAGAAATCAAAAACTATTGAGTACATATTCATAAATTTTAAATTCATATTTGGAAACGTGTGCTATATTAAGTAGTCAAAAATATTTGTTTAAAATGCTTTTTGAGAATTAAAAATTATAGTTTAAAATTCATTAAAAGCTAAAAAAAACTGTTTTCAATTTGTTTAATTAGAAATCGTAATTCCTTTTATATGAGTTGTTTTAAACTATGGTAAATTGTCTATCAGTTATTTGTCATTATGAAAGTGAATTAAACAGGTTATATATATATATATATATATATATATATATATATATATATATATAAGAATAAAATAAAAACACTTAGTCTATATCATGGTATTTTCGATACTTCTAAGTGAAATTAGAAAAGTACCCTACATTACTCCACATCCTTCATAAAGTAATCAATACACTATACGAATAAAATTTATTAGTATTACATTTTATTGGTTGGGTCATTTGAATCAACGAGGCGCTTATGTTATTCGCAACAGGCCTTTTAAATGTTGCGCCTCATTTTTCTCTGTCTCCTAATTGCAACTCCACATGCGCGAATTGATAGTTCATTAATATCGCACTTAGAAGAATGTGTTATAGTGGAGTTTACTGACGCAAAAACCAGATGTTTTAACACGCAGAGCCAAACAAGGTATCACTGTTGCCGACATATTGAAAAAAAGGGAAAATTTGGTTGGCAAAGAAGGATCACACTCTTAGAAGGTGCACGAGTTTGGTTTGGTTTTATTAATGTCGCACTAGAAGCAACACGAGGGCTATTGGCGACGGACCTCGTAATTTTCAACCTCGGTCAAGTGACGAGGACGACTCCTGAGTTAGGACCTTCTCTCCTAACTTCCACACCACACCAGTGGTAGGTCTTTGGGTCCCGACAGATTCAACGTGCATCAGTCCCGTTGCACGGCGGGTCTTTAGTGGCATCAAGCCTCGAACCCACAACTCGACGAACCGCCAGCTGCGAGTCCACAACCATGCCCACTAGACTGCAGCATTAGCTGCACGAGATCTATTGGTGACGAATCATGATATTTTGAGCTTCGGTCAAGTGACGAGGCCTACACCTGAACAGATGTGCCCCACTCTCCAAACTTTCACACCTTCCGAACATGAGGACATAGAAGCTCAACAGATTTAATGTGTATCAGCTCGGCTACTCAACGAGACTTTAGAAGTATCACCGAATCGTGCCCGGGACTGGATGGAAACAAGCTCGCATTTATGACCGCTCGGCTAATGCTGCTCAATTGAGGTGATGTTAAATTTTTTCACACAAAAGTCGTTTTTTCCACGCGAGGGAACTTTAGGTTCTAACCACGACTCCCACGCCCATATCCAATCGACAGGACTCAATTTGAGATTAGACTGTAATTATAAGTACAGAAAGCATTATGTATACGCGCATTTCCAAATTCAATTCTACAACATAAGATTTGATAACAGTAATCGTTCAGTCACTTCGAAACCGGACCATAAGAGTATAACTAAATGGCTTGAATACGTGATTATTTATCAATGTCGCACTGAGCAGGAAAATGGGACTGTTGGCGACAGACCTCTAATTTTGAACTGCGGTCAAGTGATGAGGACGACACCTCTTCTACAAACTTTCCCACCATACCTCGGATGGACACTGGACCTTGACAGATTTATCGCGCAACAGCCCCGCTACTCAGCGGATATTTAGTGGCATCAGGATCCGAACCCAAGACTCGAAGGAAACAACGGCGGCCACGACCACTATGCTACAGGCGATTAAGTAAAACACAGTGAATAAAAATTGCTTCTTATGATACACATATAAAAATTTCATAGGATATTCCAATTACCAGTTGCATTTTAAATAAAATTATAAAACTAGATCATCATTTACTTGATAGATGGCACCACTAGTCCGCATTACGAGTTGAATTCATTCAGCGTCCTCTTTTTTTTTTTTTTTTTTTAGAGCAAAAAGGCAAAGCACGATTGAGGAGCTCTCTCTCAAAAATTCCGGTCTACCTCATAAAGTTTAACCCTTAATTAAATAGAATTCAACAATGCACTTAAAAAACAAAGCGCTTATTTACACCTCAGTTATACGCCCAATTTTGATTTATACATGTCCGGTGTGGGCCTACACCAGTAAAACTAATATTCAAATTCTTGAAAACGCAATAAGTTCCACTATCAGAATGATTGCTAAAGCCAGATGGTTTATGACAAATAAAGAAATTTCTACAACCCTCAAATTAACCAACTTCAGAAAACCTATTCAAAAATTATCCATAAACTTCTTTAATTCACTTAGTCAAATAGACAATATCATCATTAAAAACCTTGAAAACTACCCACTTTATCATAAAATTAAAAGGCCAAGACAAATCCTCTTGGGCTCCTATGAGCCCCCTTAATAATCTTTTTTCTTGTGAATTTATGTAATTATTTTCAATTTAACTCTCCTAATTTTAAAATCAATCCTTTTCTAAGTGTAAACGAAATCAAACCCACGCCGGACATGCTTCATCCACCTCACTTATACAATTTTAACTCACAATATGAACAAATAGCAATCGAATTAGCCACTCCCCTCCGACAAACAGGAAAGCAGCTACTCAATAGTGGACTTCTAAGCCATCTCACACCAAAAGTGCATCTTTGCAGCCTTCACCAGCAACCAATTGCAAACCAGCCTCCGCACACTCCACACAGCAGTTTCAAATCCATCTTCTCAACAAGCTACATCACAGTTTTTTCAAGATCCGGGCTAGAAGAGTGATTCACGCTCTAGGCGCCTGTAGATTGTAAATGTCAATGAGGACTTCTCTCACTTTCCGTTACGAATAACTGAATCTTTCTACACGGAGGGTAAACGCTGATTTGAACGTCCAACACGAGCATGATAAACTTTGTCCTTCTATCTTTTAAAGATGACCCAAGTTAAAAGTAACGTATACTCCTTTGTAAATAGTTCCCCCTTGTTAAGTTTCCCTCTATCCTTTTATAATAAAAGTATTAGTTCTACCTGAAGTCTCATTTTTGTGGATTTAGTAATTTGAAATCACGGAACTCGAAAAAACTCTCCTAGGCACCAAAACCTTACGCATCAGACATAAATCTTTCAGTGGAGATTCCTCTTGGACCCTTACCCCTAATTATATATATATATAAGCTCCAAAAATAACATATGAAGTCTAACAATCAAATATTAACTATACTCTGAAATTATAGATACGACAGAGATAGCTAGCTTTTTGTTTAATCGTTATTGAATCTATCTTTTTGGTCATTTTATGAAAGTAAACTTACACCATACTATATTACTGTAATTGAATAGCAAACTATCTGAACTTCAAAAAGAAATATACAAGAAATGTCTACAAAGCAAATGAACAAAATATTTAATAAAAACACTAGAGGTAAAAGCAGGGACGTCTTAAGACTTCTTGAGGCCCTGGGCCTTTATTAAAAAATACGCCCCACCTACGATCCTTTAATCTAATTTGGTTTACATACATGTACAGTTCAATAAAAGCAGTCCATGGTAAAATTAGGTTTTATGTGAACATTCGTTTTCTCCATTTAAATTCGAAAAATCATTATGTCTTCAAAATGAATTGTTAATAATATTTTATTTTCAATGCTCTTCAAGCTTAAATTATTGAAACGTGATTGAGTTATACGAGTTCTCAATTCATTTTTGACCAGTTTTAGTTGAAAGTGAAAGCTCACTACTCGCGTTAATAATCATCATTGATAAGAAGAGTTCTCATTATTATTTCAATATTGGGAAACACTTTGAATAGTCTTTCATTATACGTGTATGTAAAGAATGTGTTGATCCCAATGCCAGTCCCCTCATATAACAACTGTTCTTCATCTTCATCTGCATTTACAGAATTATATTTTTTATTAATCTTTCTTTTTTCCCATTTCTTCTCTTTGCTTTTTCTTCAGCTTTTCGCCATCAATGATCATATTTGACCTGAAATGTTGACATTCTAAGTTCAGTTCCTCTCCATTAACGTCTTTATCGTAACATTTTGATATTTTCTCGCATGCTATTGTAATTTCTGTCTCATCCAAATTAGAAGTATTTTTAAAAAATCCAAACATTTCAAAAAGCTCCTCATATTTTTTACTACGCGTTTGTATACTGCAAATTAGAGAGTCGATTATTGGTAAAAAGGATCCTATTTTAAATTTCTGGCTGTGGCTGTTTTCAAACGTTGTGTCGGTGTTTCTTTTTCCTTCAAGGAAAGTTACCCTAACACTGCGTTGTCTTACACGCTAGTGAAAATTTTGATACTCCTTTTTTACCACGTATTATGGCTTTTGACTCATATTAGTCAAAAGATTCTCTTTTGGTTTATAAATATATATATATCATTAATTATTTTAATAATTTTACACCTTTCGACAAATCCATATTTTTACTCAGGATAGATAGATTTACTCTGTCAATACGTGTCAAAATTGTCATTTCAAAGGATAGTTTAAAAAAGTAGTTTCTGATTCATTCATCTTAGTTTTTAATTATTAGAAAGTCGAGTATCCACTGCCAGTAATTCATCATTAATTAAGCAATCCAGACTCATGACAATTTCTGAATATCCGGAGCTTTAAGCTTTAAAAGTATCTGCGGGTATTGGTCAACATGTTTTTGATAAGATTTTTCAAAAAAATTTTATTTTTATCACAGCTCAAATTAAATGTTAGTATATTCTATCGATGGGTTGTCGATGAGAAAAAATTATAAAGATTTTGGACAAAATCAAAGTAAATTGTTACATTCTACTGCTTGAACGCCAATTAAATTCAAAGAATGTTCTGCATATGGTACGAATGTAGCATTTCTTTTTTTTCCCATGAAGTCGGGCTTGCTATCCTGAATATTTCCCAGACATATTCGAGGCATTGTCGTATTACTGACCTCTACAAACACTGAGGGAAATGTTATTTTATCTCAATACTAACTGAAGTATCCATTTTCAGTATGAGTGAAGTTTTAAAACAAAATGATCAGTTATTAAAAAATAAATGGCAAGTAAAAATAAATAACCAGTAATAGAGAATTCACTTTAAAACCAGTACGAGATGATATACAGAAAAATTATGAATAATTTAGTAAGAGATTTTTTTAAAATAACGCATTTTAGGGACCATTTATTCGAAAAAGAATTGTTATTTTGCTACTTATAATAAATAAATACACTGTTCTAAAAATCGTTATGCCATATTTCACGTAATATGCACATAACTATGTGTAGTATTTCGCTTTTTTCCTTCTTGTTCTGTTCATGGGGGGGGCCCCCCCAGAAAACTCGCTGTTAATACTTCTTGTGTAAAATTTCCCTATTTTCATAATATGATTATTTCATTATTATTATTAATGCGCAAAATATAATATTTTAAATTATCATTATAATGCAGGTATACATATGTACTATATACGAATATAAATCTATATTAGTTTTATTACATACAGTTAATTATTAGAATTCCTTAAATATTTTTTTAAATTGCGAATGTAAAATCATATCTAAGAAAATATTGAGTAAACTATTTTAATGAAAATGACATGTTTTTAGGTTTCTATAGTGTTTTGTCTTACATAATATTTAGATTATCTTAAAAATTCTCAGAAAAATTTATGTTTATAATTATACGAAATATGTATATATTCTTGTTATCAAGCTTATCAAACGAAACAAAAAGTTATGATAAAAAGGAAGCCATAGATTCTAAAAATTAAAGAACATTATTACATAAATTATTAATTAGGAGAATTATGTTTAAATAGATAATTTTCATTAATATGTGATAAAGTATTAGTAAGTAACAAAGTATTGATAAGTGATTAAGTACAAATACATTATAAATTTTAAAGTATACGAACTAAAGTTAAAGTACATTTAATAAATTTCAATTTCTGCAGGAAAATCTGATTAAACATAAACACACAAATAGAAAATTTCTAGTGAGGGGTCTTATACTCTAAAAATCTCTTATTTTGTACTGTGTTGAACGAGAATTTCTCCATTTTTGATGTCTATTCTTAAAACATTAAATTATTGTACACATTTATTTATTTAATTATCAAATCAGACTCTAGGATTCTTGTTATATGATTGTTTTCTACATTTATATTACATTACTACAATCTGTAGTAATGTAATATATTTTTTTTATGAATGTTCTTTTTTTTATTTGGGTTTCAATAATAAAAAAAAGGACAGTCATTTGAATTTTTAAATGAACAAAATAGCGCTTTCAATATTAGAAACAAATAAAAATATTTCTCTGAATTACAATACACATCGAAATTTTTTTGGAAGATAGTGCATTCAAAATGAAGGATTATATATTATGAAGAATTATGCATATTAATCAATACAAAAATATTCTAAAGAGTCCATTGAAATATTTTTATATAATTTTAAAAACAATTAAGAGATTATTTCATGTTGTTCAGAGGGAGAGAGAGACAATTTACAAAAAAGAAAAAGAAAAATTTGTAAAACTGGGTATTATTTTTATGACTCTCTCTGTAAAAAAAGCAAATACTATTGCATATTATTTTATTTTTTTTAATACGATATAAATATTTGTATATTATCTTAAATTTAAAAGAAATACAATTCAAAAATAAAAACACAATTACATTTTGTTATTTCAAAGAAATTAAATTTAAAGGAAGGAACTGCCGATTTAGAGCTGTAGGCTACTCGTTTAATCGAAGAAGTGCAATTTCTTTCAGTGTCATTTCAACCCTCTTTTTATTAACCCTGACGCCTGTCATAAAATAGAGAATGTGTTTTCGTCACTTCTGTTGGGGGCTTAAGTGTATCTCTTGTCCATTCATGAGCGACCCTTAACTCATGTATGCAAATAAAGAAAAGGTCGCTGGAAGGAGTGTTTGTTATGTATGTGACTGTCCTTCCTAAAACAGCATTTTTATCGATAAATTTGACATATCTCGCTTTAGAAATAAAACTAATATTTCCTCCTGATTCTCAGCAAACGTTGTAAATAGAAATATTTAATATAGAAGTAACGGTCTTCAACCAGTCATGTCCTGGAATAACATTTGATGCTAAAAATTATTCTGATCATGATGATGTTATTGAGGCCGAGTAGAGAACAAGAAGAGGCCCTGGGCCCAATTGGCCCAAGCCTTAAGACGTCCCTGGGTAAAAAACAAAGACAAAAGGGGATGCATGCACCCTCCCCCTGGATCTACAACTGTGTGTTATATACACACATGCACAAAGCATTTCTTTTAGTAAGGCATTTTGCTCTCCAAATGCTGAAAACTATTTGGTACAATAATTTTTAAACCTCCTACAGATATTTTTGAAAATATTTCTAAATGTTTATTTTTTTTTTTTTCTTTTCAATTGGAAAATAAATTCAAGCATCTGAAAAACATAAGAATCACTATATACATATATATTTTTTAGAAAGCTCAATGTACTTTAGACGATAAAAAATTGGATATAATTATCCATAAGATTCTCATTTAGTTTAGTCTTATTTAAGTGCAGTTAAGTATTGCAAGCCATAATATATTTATTTTTAAGTAAAACCCTGAGCTTAATTAAAACAACAAAAAATAGTAAACAATTTTAACAGCTAATTAACATAAACAATTTAACAACTGTTTAAATCTACACTGACATCTTTTTATTGATTTAGGGTGATTTTTCAAACTTTACAACATTAAATTATGAGCAAAAGGTAAATCAGATATTATTTTTAAAATGTAAACATCTACACATGAAAAGAAAAGACAAAAACACAAATTTATTCCTTTTATCTATAAAATCTACCATACATAGACTGGATGCGTAATAAATTAAAGAATGGAACACAATATAGGATAGCTTTATTGAAGCTACCAAAATTAAGGATATTTCATGATAAATATATCTTTACCCATCACCATTTTTAAACATTTAAGCACTTAAAATTTATACAAATATTTTACATATAGAGTCAAAATATACATATTTAAACATTTATAGATGAACACTAAATTAGTTAAAAATACATCGAGCAAATGAAAAAAAATAGAAGACTAGGATAGACCAGGTTTATTTTCAAATGGTACTTGGTCCTTCATTTTCTGATTAAATATCTTTTAGAAGTTTAAATTAAAAGCACTATTCTGAATCATGAATACTAAAAAATTTAATTTAATAAAGCATGCCATATATAATTTGCAGTGAATACTGAGTTTGTAGTTCAAGTCATATTACAATACAAATTGAATTTAATTTGTTAATTAAAAATAATTTCTGCACAAAAAATAGTGTGCATGCTTTCAATTTTTCTGATATCAACATTGTAAATTATTTATGATTTAAATAAACATTTCTAACTTAATAAAAATATAATATAAATTGCTTAAAACATTTGTTCAATGTTACCAGCCATATTAATACATACAACCATTTGATTTAAAATTAAACAAACTTTTCAAATATTCGAGTCAAATCAAAGAAAACTAATTATGAAAATACCGAAAAGGTCTGCATTTTAATATTTTATCTTTACAGAAAGACAGATTAGTAAAATTTAGGTGTTTTGTGCGATTATTTCAATAAAAAGGGAAAGCAAACATTAGTAGCATTTTCTGACTAATAAAACGTACACTTAACATATTTGAAATATTATATAAGCTTTAATATATTTTTTAAAGGAAGCAATATCCTGTATACAAAACAATATTTTTTAAAAATTATTAGATAATAAATGTCACATTATTTTGGAATGTGAAAAATAATTCTTTAAGGAACTTAAATTTCAGAATTTTTTAATTGTTTGATGATTTGGCCAGCAAATGAAACACCAGACTGCCGAGCTCAAAATGCAAATATATATAAATACATTTTGTACTTTTCATCACACCATAAAATTTGATATTTGAAAATGTAAAAAATTATATTTATGGTAATTCAAATACTTTGTTGCATGCAAATATTAAAACAATGTCATTTCTTAAGATATGTAATACTATAGCTTAAATTGAAATTGATTTTAAAAAAAAAAATCAAAATATAATATTTCAAAATATACCTTGGATTTCACGATAGATATATATGCAAATTATATAAAAAATAACACAATTAGTTCATTAGTCATATCATATTCTTCTAGAGTTATTAATCAAGATTTGCTGCATTTTAGTAGTGCTGAATGAATGACACCCATATTAACAGCAATTATCGCTACTATAACAATTCAACTAAACAGAAAAAAATAATAAATAACTTAATTTGTAAAATTTTCACAAAGAATATCCATGTCAACATGTGTTTTTCCAACATCCAACATTTTCCTCAAGGATAAAATAGCATACAAAAGATGAAACCAAGCTATAAAACTTATTTCCAGAATGAATATGAATAAAAACCTAAAATTTCATTCGTACAAATATAAAATAAAAATGCAATTGCACCAACAGTAAATATATAATTTGCTGCACATAAAGTTATGCATTTCAGAAACTATTCATGACTGGAAATGTGCTTTGCTTCAATACTAGCATTAAAATCATATCTTCGCACAAACAAATTTCAATGAGGTATTCATATAATAAAACATAAGCATCCCTGAGAATAAAACTTTCATAAATTTAGATTCAAGCTCATTATTTTTAAAAATTCTTTGAGGCATAGAAAATTTGAGTATCATTTAAAATTCGATTTTTCAAATATGAACTCTCTAGATTAATAAAGGACCAACAGTAAGAGAACCTAATGATGAAATATTTCATAACACAGAATAAATATTGTAATTCTTGATCACAGTGGAGAAGACATGTAATACAACAACAATAACACTTAGATAATAAACATTTTCTTCAACAAAACAATTGAATAATACCTGATTTATATTTCTTTTAAATGTGACTAGTCTTTAAGTTTCGGGATCAGAAGAATACTAAAACAAAGCTCTGAGTTAATAAACATATAAGAAGTTACATTTAAGCCTCTTGAACATATTCTATTTATACACAAGCTCGCATTATACAGATGGTTAAATCAATATGTACAAAAAGATTACATGCAAAGACTTGAAAGTTCAAAGAGAAAAATGTTCATGCAAATGAAGTTTTGAAATAGTAAAATATCTTACAATAGAATTTTCTTTAAATTATCTGATATCTGATTGAATACACTTCAGAAAATTTATAAATTCTACAGTACTTCAGGAATTAAAAACTTTAAAGGACAAATCTAACAAATTATTAACGATATTAATATTTAATTCATAACTCAAGACATATTATTCAAAATTACACACAATAACTGAATTTCCATCATGAAAGAAATAAATACATATTCTCAATTTTGTTCTTTAGTGCAAATTAGTAATCATGCAATATTTGATTGGCACTTCAGATCACTTTTAGTACCAAACATATTGTTATTGATAAAATGAAATAAAAGGAATTTAAAAATTAGTTAAACTTATATATTTAATAAAATACTGTTTTAGAAATCAATGTACTTAATAGACAAGATCAGTCGATATAAAAATGACAGTTTAGTTTGATAATTACAAGAAAAATAATGATGATACAACACTTTTGATTTTCTTTAAATCTTTGAAATCTGTAAAATTCTTCAAAGAAAATCATGAGGACAAAAGAAAGTTTCATGTCCCAATTCCATACTGATAGATCATAAAATTAGCAATCACTGCTTGATGTAGAGAGGAATTTAACAATTCAAGTTTCATACAACAAATCTTGTACACAATGGACATCAACTTGAACATCCATATTAGTCTTATTCAGAATGACATTGATTTTATTTATCTGTACAAATGGGCAGATTTTTTGCTTCAGCTAACTTCAACCATTCAGCCCTATTTTCTCTCACACCATCCATTAATGGTTTCAGTTTGTCAGATATCTTAGTAAATGCCTATTAAAAAATGTAAACTATTAGCATGTAAATCAACAAAAAATAAAAATAATTGAAACTATACAGTGAAATTAAGCATGGACAAATGAGGATTGGCATATATTTACTCAAACTGAAAATTCTTACTAAAAAGATTAAAAGTTTAAAAAGTATTAATTAACCTTCGAGAATGAATGAGTGAAAGTTATTGGGGCAAGAGCCAGGAGGGCTATGATGTGCAAAACAAGATTTAACTGTGGTCTAGATGTGAAAAAATTGGTTGACAAGAAGTAGGGTCGAAAAGAGAAGGAACGCTAGGGTAACTGTAACCTTTGAGAATATTAACACTGTTAAAATGTGCATACAAATCAACAAAAATTTAAATGAATTTTTTTCACATTTTCTTCATTAGTAACAGCTTTTCAAAGTAGAGGGGGGAAAGAAATTTTTGTTACATAAATTATGACCTGCTTCAGTTTATAACACAAATTAATACAACATTTTAACTAATAATTAAATATAAGAATTTTTAAACATATTTCCCATCATTCTGTAATATTTTGATAGATTACTGAATTTATTAAAATCTAGCAAAACAAGAAGTACTTTATTACAAGACTAAAATGGAAACAACTTTATGAAATATAGCTGATATTTGTTTTAATAATACACATGCTAAATTTTATCTTTCTAAAGTAATATGGCTAAGGAACTTAACTTGAGAGAATACTATTTATTGATTGATTGTGTATTAACATTGCACATCAGAAAAACACGAGAGTTACTGGCCAAGGATATTGTAATTTTGAACTCTGGTCAAGTGAAAAGGCAACACCTTAGCTGGCACCTCCATCTCAAAATTTTCTCATCACACCAACAGAAGGACTTGAAAACTTCAACATGCGGCAGCCCACATGGTCAATTTTAAGTGACAGCAGGACTCAAACCATAATTTGCTAAAACAACAACTGCTCCAAGCTTGTTACCATGACCTCTAGGCTAATGAGACCACAGAATGCTATTTAAATTTTACACGGTATAAATTTCTCGCACACGCAATTTAATACAGAATTACATTTTTTTAATTGTTAATACAAAAACATATATTACAACTAAAATTTGACAATTTGAACTGCAGTTTTCACCCTTTTAAGATTTTTAGAAAAATTGTTAAAAAAAGATCTTAACTCCCCCTTTTTTTATAACCATGCAATCTAGAAAAGTTTTGTTCTTTGAATGAAGAAAATTGATTTTTTCACTTGAAAATATGATTTTATTGAAGTAAATCAAATGCATTTTATTACCATGATTTGAAATCTTTATAACTAAAGAACTATACATTTAAGCACATAGCTTTTAACTTAATTCAAGTACCTCATAAACTGGTGCACATATGGAATCAATAAATCGCACTTGCATCAAAGGTAATTCGTCTTTTTTATCTCGATCCATCATATCCTATAATAAATAAAAAGCTGTAGCAAAATTCAACTTTCATTCTTATAATAAGTTACATATTCCAAGAACATTGTATAAAATGAAATGTCAATAGATTTGAAAGTTACAACACTGATTTCAATATCTACAAAATATTTTATCAGATTTAATGACATGAAATAGTGTCAGTACTAATAAAAATAGTATGGCAAATAACAGTACTAAAAAGAAAAGTAACATACTATAGGTTGAATTTTCAACTTTTCTTTTTCAATGTCACCTTGTTGAAAGAATTCACTGGCAACTAGTTCAGCAACCTGAGAGAAATAATAACATAATAAAATTGCATTATATTACATAATAATATACAGTAACTCTCTTTCATCTTGCATTCGATGGTTTGGCACATTCCATAATTTGGCATCAATAGAGCCTTTTTTTTTTTTTTTTTTTGAAAATATTTTTTTGGTTGCATTCATATAATTCTGGACCTTGACTGCCAAGTTGACACAATGCTCAGTGATTATCATAACAGTAATGCTCATGAGTATTTTTTCTTGCAATAAAGTAACGCATTACAAATTGTTTTAACTGTTATTGTACAGCATAATAAAATTTAATGTTGTATTTTGTTTACGTGAAACTAAGAAATTTGGTAGAAAATGTGCCAAACAATCCTTTCATAGATATTTCCTTTGAGGAAATTACACTTTGGATTCAAATTGCTAAAATTTTAAAAGTGGTTCAAGAATTGAAGGTTGAATAGATGACACAAAATTTTGTGTAACCACAAGAGCCTCTGTTCAGGAAGTTGAATCAGATGAAGAAAGAACAAAGAGGGATAAAGTTCCAGGGGAACAGATCAATAATGGAAATTCTCTCATTAATTAAGCTCTCTCATGGGAGTTTCTAATATATTAAATACATTTATAATATTTGCTGAATCTAACAAAAAAAATGACAAAAAATTTGTAGAACTCATAAATTTGAGATTTCCAAATTATGGAAGCAATGTGATAGACTATTTTCTAAACAGTAATGTTCATGGGTATTTTTTCTTGCTATGACTTGCTTGTCACAACTTATTTTAACTATCATTGTACAGAATTAATTTCTAATTTGAGCCATTTTTTTAAATCAATACAAGAATATTCAATTTAATTAATGCTTTAAATGTATGAATTTAATTCTATAGTTGCTAATGTGAGAGATGAAATACTTTGTCAGTTATTTATATTCTCTTCATAGGTACAGAATATGCATAAACATGTTAAATACAAGTTTTAATCATTTAAATTTTTATCTAGAATTTGTTAATTCTGCATGGCCATGGACATACCAAACTACGCAAGTTGCGCTTTCATATCATACCACACTAAAGAGAAATTATTGTATTTATTCCTCCATTAAATGATGAGCTTACTGAACAAGTTAACTCCATTATTTCACTACTCTAAAACTAACCATATAATCAAGATTATAAAACCAAATAAGTTAGATTATTGGTATTATGAAGTTGCGCAATATATATATATTGCATTTCTTTATCAGTAACTTATGTTAATTTTAATACATAAAAAATTACACAGTCAGTATTTAATTTTTAAGCAAAAGACAACATTCTTAAATGTCATCTTCTTATTTTAAAGCCATTTTAATATTACTATTCTTTTCTGATAATTAAAGTAGAATAAAACATAACTCATTAAAAAAAAAGATAAAAGAGCACTTACAACTTTTTGTATATCCCATGGCTTGGTAATAGCAGCAATATCACAAACTGTCATGAGCATTGCTCTGAAAATAACATAACAATTTGAATATTAATTTTAACATAAATCAGAATAACATCAAAACATGAATACCACATTTATCTAGGTATTTACATAAATCCTTATCATAAACATTTACAGAAGAATTGAACAACAGTATGATAATATAAAGTTTTGTTTAGTCAAATGTTTAATTAGGAAGATGGAGACAGATTGAATAGCTTAGCAAACAGCAAGTGACACATATAGGAACACATCCAGAAGCAGTAGCGAGGCTACACATATGCCAGAATGCATAAGAGAAAAATATATATAAGAGAAAATTACAGAAATTGTGACAAATAATTAATTTCAATAAATAAGAGCAAAATTCTGATAAAATTATGAAATAAAAATGTTTTATCTGTAAATCAAAGATCAAAAGGTGAAATTTCTTTATCAATCAAAATTATGCACAAAAAAAACCTCTTTAATATATAAATTTCTTTACAAGAAGTTAATCAATTCACTAACAATTTCCATAACACAATGAATGAAATTTTAAAAAACAGAAACCTTAACAATTCTCTGTTATCTTCTCTTCTCCAGTTATAGTTTCCAGAATCGACCATTTGAAAGAATGTTCCTCGTCTTCTACAATAAAAGTTACATATTAAAGGATTTCATGAAAAAGTAGAAAAAGCTATTCAAATGTCATCATTTTTTTAAAGTATATAATTCTACCAAGCAAGCTCAATTCCCATAGGTTATATTTTATTTCAGAAAAAAAAAATTATACAAAATAATCAAAAATTCTGTATATAATTAGTTTGATTTTTAATGAATAAAAAAGACCCAGTATTTATCTTTAAATTAGTGGAAATCATTAACTAAAAAAAATTAATATGTTCCAGCTTCTTGATATTTGCAATTTGCTTTATAAAATGTCTGAAATATAATACACTAGCAATCAAAAAATAATTATGGATATCCTATAAAAGTATGAAATTTAATCAATACTGTATTGGTTGTTAAAGTAACTTCTCAACTGTAAAAGCCTTCCGTAATTTTGAGTTAATTTTATCCTTCTAATTATATTCCAATTAAATCATGCAATATGTTTCTCCCTTTTTAATTTATAAAAGAATATTAAGAATCAAATTTTTGTTATTTTGCAGCTATGGCAAATGTCTTAGCATGTAATCTAAAAAATAAAATGTAATAGTATATCGAGAAGAATAAGACTCCCAAATATTAAAACAAAATTGATGAAATACTTTATTTCTAAATTCTATATACAACACCTGTATACTTATATAACAACATACATTTGACAATATTACCTAACACCAATATAAAATCTAACAAAACAAATATATATAAAATCTAACAAATCAAACTTCTTCATTCCATATGATAACAGTACAATCTTTAATGGAAAACTTATCTCAAAGCTTAAATAATTGAAATTTTTGAAAAATTTTTGAGCAAAAAATTCATAAATGTGTTTGAATACAGTAACAACATTACCTAAAATAAACAGCTAGATCAGTTGCTAAAATGGCATCTTCCAACACATGTACAACAGTAGAATACTCATCAGGGGATAAGTGGCTCAGAATTTGATTTCCCTATAAAACATAGATACCATATTCCAATCTCAAGTATTCAGTAAACCAGCTTCAATGCATTCCTTATATTATTGAAATAAAGTATATATGAAAAACTAAACTTGTATACTATGATTAACTAAACATTCCATATCCCATTCACATTTATAAAATTCATATTTTGACTAAAAAAAATATCAAAGTTTCTGATATTAAAAAATAATATCTAAATTTAAGTGATCATTGTACAGGCTGGATAAATAAAAATAAGTAATAAAAAAAAATCAAATTCATTTACTTAGATTGATACATTGTTCATAAGATTTTTTTTTTTCAAACACTAATAATTAGAATTATTCACAGAATGAAAACATAATATGAGATATGAATTTAAAAGAAGTTTAATGTTATTAAAAAATTTCAGTCAAAATGTTCTGTTTAAAACATCAACCAGAATATAATCATTTTAGCTGGATTATGCACATTTTTATCGCAAAGTTTTTTGTATGCATGTATATTATACGTTTACATTACCAGCATAAATGGAAATTGCAACAACAGATTAAAACTCATTATCAATATACAATCTTAACTTTCATAATGAAATCCAAGTTTATTGCAAAATTTATAAAGAAGAAATGAGCCAAAGGAAGATCTCTTCAATAAATACCAAATGACTTGTCTTAATCTATATCTACTGTACAAAATACTGTCAAGAATGACTGTGGCAGAAAAAGAAAAAAAAAAGAAAGAAAATGGGACCTAAGAAAAAGTTAACAACGACGGTTTGATTTTGAATAAACAAGTGGTTCATCAAATACATGGAGCTTCAACTCTGGTTACTGCTTCTAAGGTCTTTGAGAAAGTCATCATGAACTAGTTACTTAATTCCATGCAATATGAAATGAAGAGCTTAAAATATAGCTACAAAACAGGTTGAAAAATATTTGCCCCTGAAAAGAGAATGAAGTGAATCTAGCAAGGAATTGGATGAACCAACAATAATAATAATAACCAACAATGGATGATGTGATATTTACAGATAAATAATTAACAATGGATGGTGTGATATTTACTGATGTAAAACAATTTTTTAAGGATGGGTTAGATAACGAAATGTCCTACATGGAGGAAAAGGGCACAAGATTTCTGGTCCGGAAAAAACGCCCTAATTGTGGTGGAGGTATTCTTGTCTGGGCAGGAATAACTTAACAGAAATATATTAGTCTACAGGTTTACAGGTTCTGCTACAAATGAGATGTATGACAATTTCTTGTTCTATAAAGCCTTGCCTTGGATGAGGAATCCTTCAGAGAAAGGTTGGTTTGCTCTTCAACAATCGCTCAGTCCACACAGTCAATTGGATTAAAACTTTCTTTGAAATTGAGGTTGTGATCACTTTACCTTGGTCATCTCACATTGCTTGTGAAAACAGATAGTTTGATTACAGGAATGAACAACTAAGGGCAAAATATTCAACAAGCCATATAACAAATCAAAGCTAATGGCAAGCACGAAATTCATTTAACACCATGAACTCAAGCCTTTTACAAGTGATAGGAAACAAAAGGACAATACTTGGGGGACAATCATTAAATGAAATTGAAAATTTTCACTACTTACAGATATATTAAAATTCTTTGTGTACAAAAAGATTCTGCATATTTTTCACTAAAAAATTTTAAAATTTTGTAATTAACTAAATGAATAATAATTTTCCATGTTTTATCAGGTTAATAAGTTCATATATCTAAAAATGTTGGATGTTTCAAATATTACACCACTATATAATTTTATTAAGAAATGCTAAGTGTATGAAAAAAATCTTGTGACCAGTACATAATTACAAAATTTAGTTTATTTAAAAGTAACACATGAAATTAAAATTACATTACCTCACTATTTAAAATCATAATACACTGATCAAAATGATGGTGCTCCATTGTCGAAGTTGAATACAACTGGGCTAATGGAGAACATGATCTATAAAAAAAAAAAAAAAAAAATTAATGTGTATATATATTAACAAATCAACAATTAGTAAAATTTCTATAACTCAACATAACATGTAAGAAAGTTAAAGGTAATACTCTGCTAAAAATAAATGCAGTGATTTTTTTTTTTTTGGCAGAATTATTGATAAAAAGTATGTAAAAGTCTACAAAAAAAATAAATTGTATCAGCATCAAATTTTTTTTACTGATTCACTGACATAAATAATTACAAATGATAGTTTTTGCTTGGAGAAAAATTACAAAAAGTTATTTAATATTGCAAAAATACAATAAAATAAAATTATGATACTTGGCACCAATACAATGCTTTTTAGGCAAAGAAATATTTAAGAACTAACCTATAATCACTTATTTCATATTAGTCTTAAATACACAATCAAAAAATGTTTCAATCATTGCACAACTTAGAGAGAAGTTCTAAAATTTTGAAACATAATTTCAGAAAAATTTACACATCTGAAACTTCCAAGAAACAAAATTCTTAGTTTAATGAACAAGTTTATTAAAATAAATAAATAAAACTCAATATGAAAGTTATTTATTATTTTTTTACATGGAGAAATAAAATATAAAGAAAAAAAATCAATTGAAAAACTGTAATTACTTTATTTGAAATGAGTTGTTAGTTCCTCTGTGATCCAAGTCATGACACAGGCAAGCTATGAGAAGTGACAATGTTTCAACTTCTCCAAATACATGGCAAAATTTTGTTATCTAAGAATTAAACATACTTTAAAAAGCATTCTTAAGTACAACTAAGAAAGAAATGAATTTCATAATTTTATATAATAATTAGAAAAAGGAGGAGGAGATTAAATTAGCATCAAATGCAAAAAGATTATGCTCAACATAAATTTTACATAAAATAATTTAACAGTACATAACCACATAGCAATAAATAAAATTAATAACAGAAAATTCTTACTGTTAACACAGCAAACATCATTTGCCCAACATTAAATGCATGTCTCCAGTTGTGGTAAGTTACTTGTCTGTAGTTCTTTCTCACACTCAACAGCCATCGACATAAGACCTTAGTTTGAGTAAAACAATGAAGTTATTTAGTTTAAGTAAAACAAAGTGTTTAGTAATAAGTTATGTAAAATGAGACTATATAAAAAAATACAATTAAAAGTCTGAATAAGAAACATCTAATTATTTAATATAAATCTCTGTTTTTTAAATAAGATATCATACAAGCTGTTATAGTATTTCACATCAGATAAAGAAATATATTCACATTCAGAAACAGAAATAAAGTATGCAATATATTTTAACTGTCCAAAATGGCAATCACATTTCGAATCTACAGAATTATAAAACATATGATCAAAATTATTGAACATTCAAAGCATGGCTTTACCCCACAAGTTTAAAATAGATGAATAAAAAAAATGGAATTATTACTATGGACAATTAATTAAAATATGATGAACAGAATATAAACATATCAAGAAAGATTCTTGAGAGCACATTGTGCCAAAGAGAAGATGTTTCTGTATAAGAAGAATATGTCCAATGTAAAGGCAAGTCAATTTGGCATCAATTCTTTACTTTGAAACACAGGAAACTTTGCTGCAATTATGAACTTCAATGAGTGTAAAATTATATATAAAACTATATAAATAGGGACTATATATAAAACATTTGCAAAATAAATCAATGTAAAATTTCACAATAAATTTTACAACTAAATTAATTCAATTATATTATATGCATAAAGATGAATAATTTAAGTTACTTGAATTCCATTTCAGTTTATCATGATTAAAACCCATAGGTTTAAAAGGGTAATATTCTAGCTATCAATAATAATTATTAGTTTGTAGAGAAACTTAAACTTTCACAAGATTGGACACCTAAAGAGGGGGGAAAAACTTTTTAGGATAAATTTTGAATAGTATTCAACAATTGAGCCTATTCGCTAGTGTACCAGCAATTTACATAATGTAGATAAAGAATATTCTAGTTTAGAAGTCAGCAAACATTTTTTGAGAAGAGCCAAATTGTAAAATATTTAGGCTTAGCAGATCATATAGCAACTCAATATTTACATGAATAATTCTACTCATAGAATAAATCAAACAAAACAAAAATATCAGGCCCACTCGTTTTTAAAATTAAAAAGCTATATTTTTACACATTTGTATGAACATGCTGACATTAAAAAAATTCCATTTATTAATTAACATATTATAAAATTAGTTAAATTTTATACTAACAGGATAAATACAATAGTTTTATTTTGATAATATTTCATCATACTGGTTAATATGTGGACTGTTAATAATAACATGTACTGATATTTTACACGTTTCATTTATGAAGATGTCTTTTCACATTGGTAAGTGCTCCTAAATGCAAATAAAATTCTCTGAGCATATGATTTAACTGAACAAATTTATTTTCAAAAGATATTTATAGAATTGGATTTGATTCATTTCTTTAAACATTATTTACAGCTTATCATCATTTTACAGATCAATCGCTTTAAATGGAAGGTCGATGAGAAGTTTATTAATCGTTCAGACAAATGTATTTTGAAACATAGAAATGTCTTTAACGCATCCAGATCCAAAAATTGCTGTTGAGATTTGTTCATATATTTCAGAGGTATGGTTTGATTTATGTTTAACTTTTTCTCTGTAAAAACAATTTTAATCAATGGGCCACATTTTGCCAAATTCTAGTTATTGAGATTAAAAACTAAAGTTATATAGATAGTATCCTTACAACCAATAATTGCTGCATAAATCAATAAGATTTGTTACAATATAATAGAAGATCGAAATTAAAAAAAAAAAAAAAACTTTTATATAACTTCAAAATAGTATTGACAATAAAATCTTTACACAACACAATCAATCATAATACAAAATTAAGTCAATAAAGTAACCATTATGCATTATGATTCAAAATGAAAAATTAAAATAAGAAGAATCATGACTAAAAAAACTTATTTGAAATTAAAATTGCTTTTAATATGATATTCTAATTTAACATAGTCTATAAACAAGTTCCTTTGTACTAAGTCAGTCAACAATGAAAACAATGTGATTTAAAAAAAAAAAAAAAAAAACAATTTCAATAACATAAAAATTTGATAAAATAATAAAACATACATCATAATTTATACGAAATCTTTCAATAAGATCCAAATCCATAAACATGCGGAGACAAGCTTTTAACATGTCTTCATCTTCCAAGCTAAAATCATTAAACTTCAAATCTTGCAATCTGTACACATGTGTAGAAGGTACCCTACATTTCTAAATACAGAAAGAACTGCACTATTATAATTGTAAAAAAAAAAACTCAAAATATGTACTTCAAATTAATTTTCTTTTTACCAACTCATGTTTTTGGCAGACAAATGTATTGTCTTACAATATGCAAGAAATTCTTAATTTTTAATGAAATAAAATATTTAATAAAGATTTTTAAATGTGCTATTTTAAACTGAAAATGATTAAAATAGTGAAATTATGTAAATAGATGTTTTATTTTAAGAAAAATATACAACACTCATTTTTAATAGGCATTTAAAGTTTATATTCTTTAAAATTGAGAAAGAAATTATGGAAATAGAAATACAAGTTTTTCTGTAACTGTTAAATAATATGCAATAAGAAATTTCTCAAATTGGTCAATTTTACAAGATGTACACCTATTTTTTTGAAGAAATACAACTATGTAATTTGTTAAAAAATGTAAAAAGATAAAACTCAAAAGTCTTCAAATATTCTAGATAACTTAAGTTGAAGTTTGAATTCCTCTAAAGATTGAATTTATTTTATGCTTACACTCAATTGCTTAGCTTCTTCTAAAGGTGCTGTTGCATGGTATGATAAGACTTCAAGAGTGACTTTAGTTTTTGCCATAGCTTTCACGGCTTTCTCATACATTTGAGTATTCTGTATACCCATTCCACAAAATATTGCAAATGCCTGAAAAAAAAAATATTAGAAATAGTGATATATGTATTTTGAAGTGGAATCTATCCAAAAACGAAATTTTTTTTCAGAAATAAAATAGCATTAGAATGAATCGGTTGGTTGGTTTTCTTAAAGTCACATAGAAGCAACATGAGGGCTATTTAAAATGAATCATATGAAGAGTATTTAACACATTAGCTAAATCCATTCCACTTGCATATACTCGCATGTCTCAATTTTTCATTGCATATAAAAATGGTTATAAGACCTTAAGTGTTTAATGAAAATATTACATATTGATTCAGAAACAAAGAATAAATACAGATTATTACTCACCTCAAAAAGATGTTCATCATTTTTATTAAATGGGGCTTTACTCAACTTATTAATCAATTGACTGACACCAACTATTTCAGTCGATGCATTTCGAATGGGCATGCACAGAACAGAATGGTGACGGAAAGTGCCATCTCCATCTACCTAAAGAGAACATGTCATTCTTAATAACTTGAATGTAACATCAACATGACTTTTTCTTTATATTCATTTCATCTAATTTAACATCTGAAGAATATTCCAGATTCTAACTCTTTAAAATAAATAATTGCACATTAAAACACGCAGTGTAACAATCTGAATAAGACATTCAGAATGCTTAGTAACATTAAAATGCCTTTTGGAGATTTAAACTGTCTTTTAAAAACCTTAAACATTTAGTTCCATCTTTAAAGTTACCATATCTTTCAAGAAAATCTTTTTCTTTTTCAATAAGCTATAAAAAACAATTCAAATCCTGCAAAATATAATGCTTATATGGTAAACAACAAATATTAACAGATGTTTTAATACAACATTTATGAATATTTAAAAACTTACAGAGGGATCAAATTTATTGTCATGCAGAACATCAGGGATATTTAAAGTCTGAAAAATACAAAACATATATTGTATATAAAAAGCAATATAATACGAAAAATAAATATATAAAAAATACAGAGTTAACTTATATAAACATTCAATATTCAAATTGCAGGGAGATTTTAGCATGAGTCAATTTTGCTTAATTAGCACCACATTATTCTATCGACAAAATTCCTCACAATTTTGAAGCTTGAGTATAGAGGAAGGACACCAGTGGACCCAATGAAGTAACATATCTTAATTATCTCTCTTAAAACTTTTGAAGTTCATCAAATAATGACTTGGAAACTTAGCTAAATTTCACCCATGGTAAAACTCATGCTACACCAAGGTGTTCTGCAAAATCGAAATCTGCAAACCTCCATCATTGCTTTATCAATAAATACATTATACTTAAAGTTACTGAAGAAATAAAATATAATGATTCAGAAAAAGAAAAAAAAGTTCTTTAAGAAAAACAATTACAAAAAAAAAAAAATACTTGCCTCTCCTGTGGTAGCAACATATCCAGTAATTCCAACATTTATAGGAAAGCGACCCTCAAAAGGACTGAAAATATTTAAAAATAATTATCATTTTTCAAATGTTAAATTTATGTTAAAAACAGAAATTCATTATTTGCCTTTTAAAGTTAATTAACAGTTTTTTTGAATAAAAAAGTAACATTTTATTCATGCATATTTTAATATAAATTTATGAAATAGATATCAGATTTTGTCAATCATCTAAAAACATCACTATATTCACCGTACATGTATATTCAGAAATGACATAAAATTAAAGAAATTAAAATTTTTAAAACATTATGAATTACTTCAGAGATGAGGGGAAAAAACAAAAGTTTCATAACAATTTTTTTTTAAAAGAGAGAATATTCTTCAAGCAATGGAGATAAACTAAAGATGCATATTGTGTAAAATTGGTATGTGCTTGAATATTAATATGAATAAATATTAATAATTATAATTAAAAACTGAATATTAATATAAATGAAAAAATTAGACAAAATAATGTGAAATGAAAATTGCACACCTTTAAAAAAAATTGATGAAATATTATAAAAAGCATAACAAAATTTTTGGGTACTTTTCTATTTCACTAGCGCATGTGACAAAGTTGACAAAAATGATACAACTGATGCCAAACGGAATATGTGTATACTATGCGTTGGCACTAACAAAGTCTGCTTGGTGAGATTTGTGCCAGCAAAATAGAAAAGTACCAATTTTTGTTACTAAGCTCACAAAGCTAATAATTTGCTAGTTTAGAAATTTAATTTAAAAAGGTTATTGAAATATTTCATAGTCCCAGCAAATTTTTCATTCACATTTATAAAAAAACTATTAATAAGTTTTGGTTCATAAAGCAAAATCATAATCAAAACAACAAATTACACATGAATTTGTATTAGCAGTATTAAAAAAAAGTACAGTTTTTCTTGTACATTCTTTGAGTGCAATCATTTCATTCTACTTCAACTAGAAAATACAAAAATAGAGCAATATCAGCTTTTTCACATTACAATTTGATATGAAATATCCTATACTTTATGAGTAGACTATTCAGTCCTTCCCATTTATTCTTTAAAAAAAAAAAAAAGACCAATTCATTTCAAATTACGTTTCATTACATTTCTTTCTTTGCATTAAAACATTTTTATTAATTATACTGTATTATTATTAGCTTTTTAATAATTAAATTGTCAGCCTTCGTACTCAAAGTGATTATATAGGTACATATATACTAAATTAAATTTATCCTCTGTTTTGAGATTAATTATTCATAACAAAAGTTCATTTTAAATTTAAACTACCTTCATTTAAGATCATTATCTTCATTAAGTTGGGTGAATCTTGTTTACCTATTAGCTTTTCAAACTCCATTAAAAGCCTAATCTACCAAAATTAAGGAAAATCCCCTTTTACAAGATTAAAAAAAATCTTTTAGGATTGTCTAACAGTCCTCTCCTTTCAAATGACACTTGTGGTGTAAGACACACTAATCTATATGCTGCTTTATCATGGCTGGTCAGTAACTTATAATTAATAAAGTGCTCCAATATCCCTTAATATACATGATTGAAAACATCTATAAATGACTACCTTTATTTCAAGACAACAGCAAGTAACATCGTTGAGAAGATGTATATATATAAAGATATATATATATAAACTTTATGCATGATCATATCTACCTCTTTCTTGCATCTGCATTTTCAGCATTCATATCATTAACATCTAAATCAAAAACTCTTGAAAATGTCTAAAAAAATAAATAAATAAAGTTGTCATTTTTTTAAAAAAAAATCATCCTAAATGAATAATTAAAATCACTATAATGAATACAAACATTTAAAAAAAGTATAAAAAAAGTGAATGTAAACAAATTTGCATATAAACATTATCTCATTAATAAATAGGATATATATTTGTGTGTGTAACAATAATACAGCAATAACCATATGCAATGGAGAAACAAAAGTTACAAGATATCCCCCCCCCCCTTGATAGATCCCAAATTGATGACTATCAAATGGTATGTATTTCAATAAATTATATATGAAATTTTAATTTCCTTTCATTAAATTAAAAAAAAATTCCTATTAAAAACTTTCAAATAGTTTTCCATACTTATTTAAAGATTTTTTTTATGTTTGGATAAATCATAAAAAATTATTTTGAAATAATTTTTAAATACAGAACTTCCAAACATAAAGTGTTTAAATGCAATAGAAGTTAATCAGTTCATTGTAATTAAATATTTTGAAGGAAAAAAATCAAAAAGTAATCCTTTTTAATAAAAATCATGGTAATATATTGATTTTAATAATATATTCAAAATGCACCGTTCAATATAATTATCTTAATTTCTCCTTCAAAATTAACCAAAAAACACTTAATGCAACAAAGATAATTGAAGAAATACTTTTATAACTATATTGACAAATTTGATGATATAATCACAATTAACAAAAAATAAATACTATTTACCCCATTGAACCAAACCAAATTCTAATTGTGTAATATATTACGATACATGTTAGAAGAAAAAAATTTAGTAATTCAAAATTGAAGATTTCCTTATAAGCATCTTTAATTACATTATTTATTGTAGATAAATTTTATATATTTTTATTCCTTTATTAGGAATTGTGTTTGGAATTGCTACATTTATAGTAGCTTTTTGAATTTAGGTCTTAAAGAGAGGAAAAAAAATGCTTAGTTTAGTATTTTATACTAGTTTTAGAGAAATTACTAACCGAGTTTTATCAGCAATACAAACAAATTTCATCTTTTGTAAACACATATGATTATTATTCCACAAAAATACTAAACATACTTGAAATCTAATAATCAACAAATTTCTAAATTAAAACTGAGAGAATGCTTAATGTCCAGTTAATATGTTAAAATTATTTTGCTTGTGAAATTAAAAAAAATTATTAATTAGTATCTTTAAAGGAAACAATATGTTTAAAAGCTTCAAATACCTTAGTATTTTCATCCACAAGAAGAACTTGACATCTTTCACATTGAAGTAAAGACTGTGTATGGGTCATGATCCTGTAAACAATATGTTCAATCGTACTTTGCTCTTCAAAGACCATACGAGCCAAATCCAGTAACACCTATAACATGAATAGAAATGTTCATATGTATAAAAAATTACATTAATAACATCAATAAAAAAATATAAGAATAACATTTTTCTGTAATTCATATATTGTACATAAGCAATACAATTAAAGAGCTGAAAATAGCTTTAAAATGAAGATGATTTAATCTACATCAAATTTGAGACTATAAACAACTGACCAAAAACTAAAAGGGAATTAGCATTTTATAAAGGACTATTATTCATATGCAGCAAATTTGCCTGAAAAAAGGCATTTTCCATCAAAAACGAAAAAGAGAAACTTAATTTTTTGTCACTTGAAAATTGGTATTAAGGTTGTCAAGCATTTTCCCAAATCAGTGAGTAAAATCATAATCTAATTTGAATTTTAAAAAACTAATTTTAAGTATTAGATAGAATAAAAATAACAAAATAGCTTCAACATCTTGCAACTAAAAATTACTATTCATGAAACAAATCACCAAAAAGTTTATTTGAAAAGTAATTAGTTTATATATTAATAATTTACACTAAATTTTGGAACTCAAATTTCATATTTAAACAGTATTAGATTAAGCGAAAACTTAAATTAATCAAAATTCACAAAACATTAATGAATGGTATGCTTTAATAATTACATGGGGTTTTTTTGTTTTTGTTTTTTGTTTTTTGAAAAAATTCAATAATTAAAAACACAAGCGCATTTTTAGGAAAATAATGAAAAAATACCAAAACAAACTTACTCACTTGATTTCGTTTATTTTCCAATTCTGACCTCTCATATAATTCGGCATTCCGAAGACCAATACCACAAAATTGAAGATAACGGGAAAATACCTGAAAATCAAGAAAAATAAGTTTATAATAAAATAACTATAAATAAATAAGGTACATAAAAGTAAATGTAAGCAAAATGATAGAATAAAAACATAGGAAGTATCACATGCAAATATAAACTAAGCTGTAAATATTTAAATATACTATGAAACAAGTGATACCTTTGGGGAGCATCAGTACATAGAAAGTTACAAAAATTCATTTTATAAAATGGAATACACGGGTCATAAGAAAAATAAAATACAAATGAAAAGGAAAAAGATTCAAAAGGAAATAATTGCGACTCAGTCGATAAAAAAATGTCACAAAAGAGAAGAAATCCGAGAACTTCATGATCTTGCAATAATATTTGACGGGTATATGTCAAATAATTAATTTTTTTTTTCGAAGTTTACAAAGCAATTCGAAACCAAATTAAAAATTAACTTCACTTCAGATCCTTAATTAAAGGCTGTTGAATGCAAAGAAAATATATCTTACTTCAGAATATAATATATTCTGATTACATTAAATATTATGACAATATTCTTTAAATATATTCTAAAGCAAAACTTTTAACACTTTATAGTTTTTACGACCACTCATAATGATCAAACATGCTAATGAAAGGAAACGATAATTATATATATTTTTTTACTTTCCGTTGATTACTTTGATTTTAAAATGGTTTTAAAAATTGGAGTTCAGTTGAACATTAAGAAACCTTAGTAAGCGGTGTTTAAAAATTGATAATGTTAAAATTGCTAGAAAAATTAATAATATAATTTTATATGTGAATAATAGATGGCAGCACGAGGTAAAATACTGGTACTGGTTGAAAATGTTCTAATGCAAAAAAAATTCTATGTGAATGAACTCTAAAAATTGTTTTAGGTTTGCACATTCTTCAATGAAACAGAAGTTCTTGACTGATCACTGAATTGGAGCAGATTTATATTTCCCACTGTTAATGGAAAGCTAGTATTGTAAACATGAGGATAAGAAGAGAGAAAAAATCTGATAAATACTAATTACTACTAAACTAAACAATTGAAATCTTTCGATTTACTATTTATTTTTTATTCTTTTGTAACATTTCAGTCATCCCATTTGTATTTTATTCGTTTCCACGACAAGAGATTTCACTCTTAAATAATACAGATGAGTAAAAGTTATCGAACACACTAATCGCACGAAATGGAAACATATTTTGCATAATATACTTAATGGAATAAAGTACGTAGAAGTAAGGAAAAAAGGCAGATTCAAATGCTTCGTAGGTCGTCTCCTTAAATGAAATGCCATCATTTTAAGCTTAAGTAGGGGGGGGGGATGTCATGATAACTGTAACTGTGTACTTGATGTTAAGTCTAGATTGTGACTGTTATATTATTGCTTGTGTTGTTGCTGTGTCGAGATGATGTTGATTGACTCCTGGTTAACAATAAATCTATATTCTCAGTGAACTGTTTGGATATCATGATTCTATATGTTCTGAAGAACACTATAAAATCCAAAACACAAACAGGGGATCGAAATATATTAAGTTAACGGCGGCTTAGCGGCATTGGATGAGTTTTGCTGAATCTTATGTATATAAAATGCCGAAATGTAGGATTTTATTACATGGACATTAAAAACTATCTGCTCCCCTAAGGTAATTTATACTCAATTTGAAGAGCAGAATATACCCCTAAACTTTGAGGAGACCTAATTTTCATTCCAATAAACCTTTAAAATGGCAAGGTGCTAAATTAAGGAGGATGGAAAGGAAATTGGCTATTAATCAAGGTTTAATCAACGACGAAATGTTTCAAAAAGGAAGAAATTTTTTGTTTGTTTTATTCATTTTTCATTCGTCAACGAAATAGTATCAAGCTGTAACAGATTAAATTCATGAATGTTAAAACGGGTTTTTCGATTTAGTTCTCTTTTAAGGTCTTTATAGAATCCTTATATGTTTATGTTATCAATTTAAGGTCATTGTGAATCCTATATTGATTTATCAACACTACTACAGTCACAATAGTCTATGATTGATAAAACTTGTGAAGTTTTGGAATTTTTACAAAATAACATAATTATATACAACACAACATAACATCGATTATAATTTAACAAGAAAAACTGCATCCAAAGACGAATAACTGAATGCAGTCTTTGGGTATAGAAATGTACTCTATTTTAGTCTAGAGTACTAATATCAAAATTTTATTTCTTTGTAAAGCTGCGCATTTTATTTTTCAGGAGGAAAGGCTAAAGATTTTAACTTTTTACGAGGAATATGTTCATTAAATCGGTGTAAGATATTTTGACGCAAGTATAACGTGTTGAATTTACACGTTGATTATGTGTAAAATTAAAACCCCAAAGAAATAACAGTTTAATAATAAGAAGCATTTACAAAATTTGTACAACAAAATTAGTAGTAACACAACATTATAACAATTTACAACTTTTGTGTCATTATGACGATCGTATATGCTAACAATAAAAATTTAAAAACTGCTCTCTATCTCAAAATATTATAGTTCCCAAATAGTTTTTTCCTTGCTTTTGATATAGGAATGCTTACACCTGATCAGTGGCTCTTAAACATTTTATTCTTGCGATCCCACTACAATGCTTAAAAAATTTGAAAGACTGCCTCCTCCCCCCCAAGCATGCACGAAAATATTAAGTTTAATTTCTAATTTAATTTAAAAATGAATAAATAAATAAACTTAAATTCTAATTTTCTTAATTTTTAATATTTTTTAATTAGTTAAATTAAAATGAAATCCTCAATTTTTATGAACTCTAGGCGGTAAAAATAATTTTATTTTAAAATATTATTAAAATAACAAACCAAAAAAGGCTTTTCTAAAAATAAGTTTTCACTCAGTCGCAACAGCACCGAAATTTTTTTGCCTGAGTGGCGCAAAACGTTTGGTATTTCTTGGCATTCGGAATTATGTTAATTCCATAATATGCTGTAACTGCAAAGCACCACTGCTATAATTAATGCACTAGGAGATATTCTTTTGAAAATGTAAATATGATTCATAGCACAAGTTGGCCAGTACTACGATTTTATAACTGAGCTGCGCAGAAAATTTAATATACGTATTAAAGATAATAAGAGGGTTACGATTAATGTTTTCTTTAAATGCATGATTCTAAAATAAATTTTCACGAGCCCCACCTTTTGTTTTGCCACCTCACTTAGGGTTGCCTTTCATATTTTAAGAAGCGCTGCACTTGAAATGTTAGTTGGTTTACAAGCACAAGGACTCTATATAGCCACACTGGGCCAAGCAATTATTAATTTATTAAAATTAAATGTTTACTTCGTCACAATCAGCGAGTTAACACTTGAAAGCTTGGAAATAGTCAGTCAGAAGAAAGAAAATGAGAAAGTATCTTATGGGTTATAAGCTACTATTGCTATAACCGTAAAGACAAATTGCTGCTGTTCGGCAGAAGAACCACGAAAACTACGTACAAAGTCAGCCAGCCAAATTGAATGCATAAGAGACTAGATTATTTTACTTAAGTAGATTTGAATTATTTTAAATTTGAAATGAAGGCGATTTCAGAGGAAGCGACCACTAATTGCGTAATAAGTAAATTTGACTAAATGAAAAAGTTTTGTTCTTTGATCATTGGCTTGATAAGATTCTCTATTGTTATGAATATTTTTCTGAAGATTTGGTATTGATTTTTTCCCATATTGAGGTCTTTATGAATTCGTTTTTTTATTTGCAACTAAGAGTTTCATAAATAATTGTAGTGAATGTATATCAGATCAGGACGTCAGGTGAAGAAAGTAAGAGAAATCTATGTATTAGAGATGACAAGGTGGAAGGTTTGAAATAGAAAAAAAGATCATTAGGGCATCCCAGGGGAGGGTTGTCACCCGTTTCAGTAAACCCCATGAGGAAGAGGAAATATCACACAGGTACCTCAAGGTCGAGAGCCTAAAAAAAAGTAAGCATTCGATGTAATAAATGGGATAGGGTATATTATAAAATATTTGTGAGTTTTAAGTAATGGAGTTATTCACTCTTTAAGTAAATACATTATCATCATAATTATTAATAAAAATTCAAATGAAATTCCATAATTACTTAGAATTTGAAAATCAGGAAGTTAAAATTAAAGTGTAAATTTACCGTTCCAAATTTTTTCTTAGCTTGATCAGTGCACGCGGACTGATAGTCCGCTTACCATACGGTAAAATCCAAGCTCTCTTACGCTCAGAAGTCAGAATGACTTTATTCCACCACAGCACAAGAGATGCATGCTTATGCCGTGAGAGGTGGGGGAGTGAGGCATGCTCTGCTTGGTCGTGCAGCTGAGATAGAAGTTAGCAGAGTAAATCACCATTTAAGATTTAAAAGTACGCAGTTGAGATAAAGCTGAGGCTTACGGCGCAAGAGCCGAATCTGGACATTCAGCCCCATACAATATGTATCTGATTTAGACAAAAGTCAGTAAAAACTCTTAAGCTGTCTAACACTCTCTCTCGAACATGCCGTATCTTCTCTTTCACAGTAAAGCATGACTGGCATACCAGGCTCTGATCGCATGTCTGTGTGTGTGTGTCACGCTTTTTTGGACATTTATATAAACTTCTCAATCCACATATATAATATTTAATATAACCATATTTAACTACATTTCAATGGATCAGTATGATCTCTTTCTATTTTTACTCAAAAGGCTTAAGAAAAGTTCTGCATCTAAAATTGGACAAGATCTCAATATAAATAACAATTAAGATCAGTCGAAAGTAAACAACTACAAGCCGATCAATGCTCAATTACTATAAAATAGTTTTTTCTTTGTAATCATCTTGAATCTTACATAATTTCAGAAGAATTAGTTTGGGAGAAAAATGTAATCATTCGTGAGAGAACACATTTGAGTAGATGTGTAAAACTAATTAAATTTAATCTCTTTTAATTTACTCTAAAATAGAAAGAAAAATGTTTCATAAAATCTAAAATCATAATTAAACGAATTAAATTGTAAGTTATTCATTCCTACTTTTGAATGAATCAATACCCTGAATCATGAATATCCTGAAATAAATCCATTAAAAATGTATCGAGAAAAAATTGCCCTTTAAAATCGCCCTTTTCAGCCGCATGCAGTTTAATTATTGAATAATCAATCATAATCTGTCAAAAATTTTATTGAGGGAATAAGGGGAAATATTAATCATATCGCATCCTTCATCGTGTCAAAATATTAAGCCATAATGAGTATTATATTTTTTTTTCGCAAATAATTTATTATCAAACCACACATGGTTTTCGACCACACACAATTTATTTTCCAATCTTTTAACGCGTTCACGCTGGCTCTGCAATTCATGTTTTTCTGTTTCATGTTCAGCTATTGTAAGAGATCTATGCTTTATTGAGCGACACCGAACAAAAGGGGAGAATGAAACTTTACCACATTGATAGTCATTGCTGCGCTTTATTTTTTATTGCTATTATTGTCATATATTGTATGTCCAGACCGAAAATGCGCTATTTTATAACTAACAGTGGGACACAAGATTTGTGTTGGAATTTATATAAGACTCCTGTCATTTTTTTTTCCATCCTCACCACAGATTTCTTACTGTGAATAAAATGTAAATCTACCTATAAAAGTGGATAAAAATATCTTAAAAATGTTCGTTTCTTCATTCATATAAAGAATCCGCAAGTTAGTCAAGAAAAGATTGCAACAAATGTTATAAAAGTTTATATAAAAGAGGATAGAGATTATGCCACAAAGAAAACTAAAAGACTAATGACATATTGCAAGCGTTGTGAGGGGTCAGTCAGTATTTTGAATGAAATGTTTTAAAAAATAGCATAGAAATAAATAATTATGTTCCTGATTGGGAGTTTTTATAATACTTAGTTAAAATAAAATAATCCTACTTTTTCAATTAATATACCTTAAATTTCCATTATTTGAATTTTCAACTCTATGGATATTTTGTTTTGTAGATAAACGAGCAAAATTTTTGATGGTATGAACCATTTGATGAAACATTGAGGGCGATCCACTGGATGTACATGCCAGAGTGAACGTGTTGAGCTCCATTTATTGTAATTTTTCATTCGAATTAAATATGCAAAATCTCGTTTTAGCACTTTAACTATTGCATTTAAACTCATGTCTAAAGCAATCAGATCCTAAAATCAATATGGGATACAATATTTACCGACTAAAAATTTTAAAAACTTACATTTCATCATATTATTTGGCATGACTATGATACATAATTACATTATAGTTTCTTTAACAAAAAATATCTTGTTTACGTAATATGTTAAAACATATTTTTAAACTTCCCGAGTCATAGATATTCCTCAGAACCCCATTGATTTTTATTTAATTTCCATATAATTGACATATTTGTACTAAGTTACATGTAGAGGATTCGTTATTTTCAATGCATCCGTTTTCATTTGAATGTGCAGATTTTTTTGCATCATAAAATCATTTAATCTGGATCTGTATCTGAGTTCCATGCATTTCGTAGATAGAATTCCAGAACTGCTTTTGGAACACTATCATTGCTACAGCGAAATAAATTTCAATCAACTATACACAAAGGTTTATTAATTTTACTTATGAACCATTCCTTTTTTTTTTTTTTTTTTTTTTTTTGTTTTTGTTTTTGTTTCAGCAGTTGTAATATATTACAAAAGAAATCATTCGGGGATGATTTCTTTTTCCTCAAAATATATACATTATTTTTTCAATACTTCACATTCTTCCTAGGCAAATGAATTTTCAATACAATCCATTGAAAATCAAATTCAGTAAATTTTAGCAATATATTTTGTTACATGACACAAATATCGTGGTCTACTCGTAGCTTTCACAATACTAGTCTAATAGTTTCATATATGTG
This sequence comes from Nephila pilipes, assembly GCA_019974015.1. Lineage (NCBI taxonomy): Eukaryota > Metazoa > Arthropoda > Arachnida > Araneae > Nephilidae > Nephila > Nephila pilipes. The sequence continues at coordinate 54,260 of BMAW01061781.1, forward strand.
ATTAAACTTTTTGAGCCATTATGTCTAGCATCAAAATATTTAAAAGAGTATTTCGAAGTGAGTGAGTGAATGTAAAGTTTATTGGCGCAAGAGCCAGATATGGCTATGCTGCGCCAAACAAGATTTAACTGTGGTCTAGACGTGAAGTTGAAAAAAAGATAAGTGATTGACAAGAAGGAGGGTCGAAAATAGAGAAGGATCGCTAGGGTATCCCGGGAGTGCGTCACCCGTGTTTACCAAAGACAGTAAACCCCATGGGAAAGAAAAAGATCACTAAGGTGCAGAGTATTTTGAAGAGTTGTTATGAATAAGTTGATAATTAACCAATATGTATTGAAATCCGTTACATATTGTTAAATCCATCGATTATTTTACCTATTACTTAAACTTACAGTTATTTTATTATAATTCTGATATTGTATGGAGGAGTTTTAAGTTTCCCCCTCTGATCAGAATTATATGACTCTCAACTACAATGAAAGTTTGGATGTAAAAATCAAAGTTGTGACTTTCGTTTAAGGATGTAAAAATCAAAGTTGTGACTTTCGTTTATAGATGTAAAAATCTATTTATAGACTTACTTTCTCATCAGTATCCGTGAAAGGTTCTTCGCCTCCACACTTGTTTATAATCTGTGCTACACCCTTTACTTCACCATCTACATCCAAAATGGGCATACAGAGCATGTTGTGAGTAGTATATCCAGTCTTTTGGTCGACACGACTGTTGAATCGATCATCCTGCGAAGTTAAAAAAAAAGTGTAAATAATGTACGAATTATAATTTGTTTTCAACCTTATATATATATATATACACTTCTGGAACCGCCGCAATGAACAAGACTATAGTGCAAAAAAAAATATTTGGCTGAACTACCGCAAACCTGTGCTTAAAATATTGCAACATATTTTAAAATCATACTAAGATAAAATGATTGATGAAATACAATGTAAAATGCCAGGTATAGGGTATTACATTCAATAAAAATGCTAGTTTTAAATAAAACAAACAAGTTGGGGTGGCTAATTTCCCCACTAAGTAAGGCAAGTTTAAATTGATAAATGAAAAAAAAAGCGGCACGAAGAGTATGAAATATCAGAAATTTACTCGTAGTACATAATATGCAATGCATTGGGCTTAAAGAAAGGGTACTCAGAATGATTCTTGAGGATCCGCTGTAGGTAAAGGATCAATGTGGACTTAGTAAATATTCGCGACCGAAACATCAACAATTCTTGTTTTAAGATAAATATTGTGTTGTGACATTGTAATGGTAAAATGGATAAGAGGGAAAGGGGGGGGGGGGAATAAATGTGAATCTTTTTGGAAAAAAATTGGTTACACCGTTGTTTATTATGCATAAGGAATCATTGCAAGTTTTCGGCGCAAATGAATTTCATAGCAAAAAGTAGTGGCAATCTGCATGACAATAATTTTGAAGTGAAGGAATCCTTAATGAATACATAAAGAGATTGTAATGGAATAAATTATATTTACAGTCTATCACAAATTTATATTTTATTTATTGCTTACATATATTTTTTCTATTTCAAAAATCCAGATACTATTGAAAAAAAAAAAAAAAAACCTTTAAAATTGCTATTGAAAATGTCTAAATAGCAGTTTGATTTAATTGAATCCTTAGTTTACAACAAGTGACCGATTTTGTTTTGATTCTACAGTTAATATGACATCTTCGAACTATCCAATCATGTAAATATAGCAGTTTTGTATTCCTTTTGAATTTAACAAGTATAAAGCTCCATAATTCCATTTGTTTTGTGTTTGGTACTAAAGCCTTCTTAGAATAATAAATGAGATAAGTGATTCGAAAGTGCACTCTTCATAATTTCGAATTATAGTCAGATTATGAAGATGGACTTTCGAAATTGTTCTTCACTCGCTGAAAATTCAACATCGTACACATTGGAGTGTTGCTTAGAAGTCTAATTCGATTAGATATATTATAGCTTTAAATTATTCGCCTCGAGCGTTTGGTTTGAATGAACTTAACATTTAGTTCCTCGAGAGATAATAGCGATGGACATTATATAATTATGAAAACTCACACGAATGATAGGAGGATTTTTTTATGTATTTAACTAGAATTTAGTTCTCCTGAAATTTATATCACGACTCATGGGGATTAGAGGGTGTAATTGACGATAACACTTTCTTAATTATATATATATATTTCCTTATGTATCTATTCTTTATTCATTTATTAAGATCTGAGTAGAACATATAACTGTATAAATTGGATTATATTTCAATTTCTGTACTTGATGCTATGTAGCTATGATGTGGCTCATTACGATATAAAACCGGAATGCGGCTCGTCGATCTTAAGCGTGCCGAACCCGGGTGTATACCCTCTAGGAGAAAAAAAATTACGACATTGATGAATTACTCGTTATAAATGAGAGTTTTATATATTTATATATTGCTTTCGAATGCTAACAATTTATCATGTCTCATTATAGTTCCAAACTGCTAGGGGAGATAAATCGTATTGACTTCGCTTGCAGAAAAGAATGAATATTTAATTTAAACTTGTACTAATTTTGCTGTTCAGATAATATAATTAATGTGTTCTACTTGATGGTTAAAAATATTTAAATCATAAATTTAGCTAGAGAGGGTGGAGAGTTTACGGTTTTAAGTTCGCATTAGGTAATCTAGACCCTCAAGTATGTTTCTTTTTAAAATTATATTAATTCAAAGTTTGCAAAAGCAGTTTTCATTTTTTTCTCCCATTTTGTATTTAATTACATGATTATAAACTATACAACAAAAACCATTATAAATCATTATTTCTATTTAATAAGTTTCACTTTCGAGCTATTAATCTAAAGTTCAAGATTATATCAATAGCACGAAAACTTCATCAAAGATTGATTACAGAATTTTGATATAAGATTGTACACGATTTATAAAACCATTATATTTTAACTTTTAATTTCTGAGGTTCTTGTGAAAGACCGCTTAGAACATAAAATAAAATTTATTCAGAAATTCATTAGTACAGTTGTATAATAAACAAGAAATAGCAAAGTGTCTCAGAAAAATCAGGGAACAAGAAGCAACTTGCGTATTACAATTGGGAGTTACTCGTTCAACTCGTACATTAGTTGAAACCCAAAAGTGTAAATAACGAATTTATTCCAAGATAGGATCAAATAAAGTTTGGAAGTACCAAATCAGCGAAGAACTTTCTGCATTCCTACAGAATATTTTACTCCGTTAGATTGACTATTTCATTAATGTCGCACTTAGAAAAAGAATGGCTATTTAATTCTGTGTTGTAAAATACGAACTTCTTAATAAGAATAAATATACAATATAATAATCTAATAAAAACCTCACTCAAAATAATCTCTAGTAAAAATATTGTTCTTCAAGAGGAATAATGAAAAATTTTCAGTTTTATTCTCGGACAATGTCAAATTGAAATGAAGCTGGTGGCAACTAGTCTAATAGTGATGGGTTATGGTCGCAAACTCGCGGACGGTATTTTTTCGGTCGTTCGAGAATGATGCCACTAAAGACTCGCCGTTTAGAGGGGTTGATGCACGTTAAACCCGCTCGATGTCCCAAGTGGAGATTTGACGCATTTACGCGGAGTGGAAGTTTGGAGAGGGAGGTGTTAGCTCAAAAGTCGCCCTCATCACTTGACAAAGGTTCAAAATTACGAAATACATCGCCAATACCTTCGTGTTGCTTTTGAGTGAGATATCACTAAACAATCAATCATTGAATAAAGATGACGCATCCGAGTATTTCAAATTTGAAAAATTAAATTTCCTTTTGTCAGGTACACAAGGCTCTTCCGAACAGGCTACTTGACACTGCCGATAAAATTAAAATAATTGAGACATGTCTAATGACGTTCGATAATGCATGTTGCCTAAGTCCAGATTTGTTTCAAAATCCGTTGTGAGTTATCCAAGAGACTGCTAACGAAGAAGGGGGAGAATGCTATGAAAAGAAAATTAGCGCAGTAATGTTTCATACGTGATTTTTTGAATATCAGCAAGACAGTGATTGCTTATTTTGAATATGGAACTTAGAAAGATAATATTAAGAAAAATTATCATTTTAAGGGTGGTTAAAAGTAAACGAAGAATATTAAGAGGTCCGGGAGACCGCTTTCAGTTTAAATAAAGTTTTATCAAGCAAAAATTTAAAGAAGCACGCGACCTTCGAAATCAATTTAAATAATTGCTGAATTAAATTTGAATAACCTTGGCAAAAAAGACCATCTTTCCTCAATTATTTCTAAAAGACACCTCTGACTAAAATTATATACTAAGCATATTCATGATCAAAAAAATACGAAGATTGAAGTGATATAATCTTAACACGGAAATAAAAAGTAACAGGAATATTAAAGTCAGGTTTTCCCTTCAGGCAACAAAATTATCAAATAGTCTAAAATATTCCTTATTTTAAGCTAAAACAAAGTAAAAGAGTATTTTTTTAAGAAATAAGCTTTGTAATAATTAAATACCATTTTCAGAAGAATGAGCGATTAGAAAAGTATATACGGGAAAAACGAATAAAAAAAAAGTTATAAACATCAATTTTTGGGACAAATAAAAACACGAATATGACTCGTCAACTATTGAAAAAAAATCAAGAAAATTGCACAAGTATATAGTGGGTAAAAAATGTATTGGCAATTGCCTGTAATTGATCATATTAGCTAACAAAGGGAATGCTTGACAATTTTGGGTAGACATAACGAATACAGGAAATAATAAAAACATAAATCTAACGAAACTTTGATTTTAATATACATTTTATATAAAATAAACAACAAAAAATTAATTTGCATATCAAAAAAGTATTGACAAGATCATACAACAAAATGTAAGCACAAAATCAGTACATATTTAATACTTTGTATGCATACATAACTGCATTTATAACTGCTTGTGATCTATTTTAACACATGGATCAATAAGTTCCGAGACTAACCCAGAGATGGCGCTCGTAGTAAACCAGTAACCAGGTCTTTCTAGTTACATACAGGAAAAACAAAGTCTTGGTTGTACTATTGGGAATTTTGCGCCATTCTTGTAGAAGTATACGCTTATATTCATCTTTACGCGAAATTTTATGTTTCCTTGGTCCAATTTGTGCTTTAAATTTTCAATTGGAATTTTGTCAAGTGATTGAGGCAGTGTGTTTAACTGGCGAGGAGAGTTATGTTATAGAGTAACGGGTAAGGTTCACTGTATAATTTGGGTCATTGTCCTGTTGAAACACGAATGATGTCACTAAGCTAAGTTTCGGGACACTGAATTTCAAGTTATGGCGCAATATATCAATGTATGTACGTACTGTCATAATACCATCAATAAAGCACAGATTACCAACTCCGTTTGCTGCCATACAGCCCCAAACTACGACGCTCACTCCACCGTATTTCTCAGTTGGTGTTAAATTTGTGCTATAAATTTTCAACTGGATTTTTGCCTTGGGTGATTGAAGCGGTGTCTTTAACTGGCGAGGAGTGGTACTCTATAATATAGAGTACCACTCCCAGGTGAGGTTCGCTGTATGCTTAGGGTCATTGTCCTGTTGAAACATGAATGATGTTCCAAAGCCAAGTTTTTGGGCACTGAATTTCAAATTATGGCGCAATACATAAATGTACGTACGTGCTGTGCTGTCATAATACCATCAATGAAGTACAGGTTTCCAACTCCATTTGCTGCTATACAGCTCCAAACTACGACCATGTTTCAATGTCGGTGTTAAATATTGTTTTTCCAGTTCGGCGTTTGACTTTTTCCACACATATTATTGTCCGTTACTTCCAAAAATGTTGTAGGTGAAAATAAATGTGTTCCAAAACTTGTTTGATAAATGAATATGAAATTTTTCAAAATCTAATTTCTTTCGCCTGTTTATTTCTGAAATAAAAGATTTCTTTCTAGCTGCTCTTCCATAATAACTTCCTTCATGTAAAGCATTCCGTATGGTCTGTACACTAAAAGTTTTATGAGAAGTATTAGCAACATCTTTGGCTTACTTTAAGATTTTTTTCTTAACCTCTTTAATAATGCTACGTTTCCCCTTTGTAGCAAATATTCGAGACCGTCCGCTTCTAATTTTATTTTTTGTCGACACTGTTTCGTTGAATTTTTTGACAACACTTCTAACAATAAATAAACTTAAGTTCAGTTGTATTCCTACAACACAATAAGTTAAATCCTCATTTCTGAGTGGAATAATCATGTTTTTTACATTAACATCGAACTAAATCAACTTCGAAGCTATTTTATCTCAGTATTAGCAAAATAACGTTTTAAAAGTTTCGAAGTAACACTGCAGACTTTATACTAACAGGGTTTCTTATCAGTTTAAACACGTGACCTCAATATAACAAAATTTGCATAGCAATTAGAACTTTGCCAATGCGTTTTTGGCAAGCAAATTTACGTTTTTCTTTTAAATTTTGTGTAAATGCATATTAAAATGAAAGTTTCATTAGATTTGAGTTTTTATTATCTTCTAACATATGTTCGTTATTTCCACCTATACTTATCAAGCATTTCCTTTGTTAGCAAATATGATCAATTATAGGAAATATCCAATACTTTTTTTTACCTACTGTATATTCCAACACTTTCAATATAATTATACCAATAAATTGTATAGCGAATTTGAGTCGAGATTATAAAGAAAAATGCTACGGAAAGTGAATAATAGACGCCAATTTTTTTGATATCAAGTACATGTATAAGAAACTGATCTGAAGTTTAAAAATATAAGTAACATTCAAAGGATTATTTATTTAGTTTCTTAGAAAATATTTAGTAATCTTTTTTATTTTAAACAAGTCGAGCCGAAACAACACAATACATTATTGTAAACTGACAGTTTATGAAGTCGACTTTATTGCAACTTGGTTACTAAAGAACATATTTTGATCCTCATTAATTAAATTATAACCATTACATCATACGGGAAGACAAAAGAACAGATATTAAATATACAAATATTCGACTGAATTTGAAGTTCGGTTTATTTAAATGTGCAAAAGCCAAAGCTTTTAACATAATTTATTGTTTTGTATATTGAGAGAAATAATGGTCACGAATGAAATTTATTTCCATTTCTTTGACTACTATAATTAGTTGTTTGGCTTAGTTTAACATGCTCGTATGTTGCTCGCAATATTCGAAATATAGGACTAATCTTTTCCAAGGGCAAAAATCTGATCTTGAAATAGAGACCCAGTTTTTTAAAATTATATTAGTGCTCTCACTTAAAGCACTAACAGTTTTCTCGAATCAAAGATATATTCGCATAATTTAAAATAATTCTGAACTCAGAATACTTGACTGTTTTATAAAATCACTTAAGAAATTGCGTATCTTTTAGTACATATTTGAAATTTACATACATTTGGGACTTTCAATGCGAAGCATAATTTTGTTTCAAAGATTCCTTTAAATATTAATTTAGTTCATAAGAGCAAATTTTCAGAAAATCAATTTTAAATTCAAGCGGATATCTTGGGATAAGTGATTATTTGTGATTTCTTATTAACCTCTCAATGAAAAGCAACAAGATGACTATTGACTACAGACCTCATAATTTGGAGCCTCGCTCAAGTGACGAGGACAGAACCTGAGCCAGAACCTCCCTCTCTAAACTTCAGCACCACGTCAATGGGAGGATATGGGTGAGTGATGGTGGAGTTTAAAGGAGTTTGGATAGATGTAGCAATACTGCGCCAAACAAAGTGAAACTTTGATCGAGACGTTTGAAAGAAAAAGAAAAAAAAACTGAAAATGATTGACAAGAGTGAGTGAATGACGGTGGAGTTTAATGGCGCAAGAGCATGATATTGTCATGCTGCGCCAATCAAGATTTTACTGTGATCTAGATGTTTGAATGAATGAGTGATAGTATTTTTAATGAAGCAAAAGCCAGATGTGGCAATGCGCCAAGCAAGGTAAGTGGGTGAATGAGTGTAAAGCTACGATCTAGACGTGAAAATACTAAGAAAAGAAAAATTGGTTGACAAGAAGGAGGGTCGAAAATAGATAAGGGTCGCAAGAGTATATCGGGGGTGCGCTTCTCCCGTGTTTTCCCAAGAGAGTAAACTCAACGGGAAAGAAAAAAAAAGATCACTAGGTCACCTCGGGGTCATGATGCCTAGACCTACTTAAAGGCAAGTCTCTGAGGTCCCCCAACCTGGAGGACTAGTCCTCAGTTACAATCCCCAGGGTTAGGGTGCCCATTTTAGTCGCCTTTTACGACATGCAGCAGCTACATGGGACTATTCTTTTACACCCGTTCACCCCACGAGTGCGGGAGGACTTTGGACCTCAATCAGATTTAAAATGCTTCAACCCCGCTCCACGGGAGGGTTTTCAGTGGCATTAGGGTTCGAACCGACGAACTCGATGAAAACAACGCCAGCCGAGAGTTCCCAACTATGACCACGAGGCTTCCACGGCTTTGCGGGAAAAGCAACTAGAGAGCTAAAATCAAATTTCGGTTGGATTTGTATCAAAAATAAAGTATAAGAATGTACCGGTATATTCAAAGGTTACAACTGCATCTTGAAGATTTAAACATTTTCATGGCATGCGAAGTAAAAGTAACTTACGCTAGCAAAATTGTCACAAAAGCATTTTTAAAGGTTTAGAAAGAGGTATTTTTAATATTGCAGGAAAGCCGCATCAGACTTCAAAATCTTTTCCAGACAAGAAAATACTTTCGAAAGAAGTTTCAAAGATGGGTTAAAAATAAAGAGAAAAGTAAATATTTTCAACATCGAGTTTTTAGGTTCTTTTAAAGGACTGTTCAAAGCCTGTCAAAAACATCCGAGAAAAGGAAAGCCGCGACAAAAAAATACAAAAGCATTAAAAGAGTACGAGTGGGAAAAATGTGTTAAGGGGAACTCCAGAAGGTTTACTCCGGAATTTCTAAAGAACAGTTTATCTTTCGGTTTACTTTGTCAAAAAGTATTTTTCATGAAAGTTGGAATGTTACTCAGGAAACTTAAGACTCTAAAGTGAAAAGTATAAGATGTTCCTCTAAAAACCTTTAATATTTGGGAGTTTAAATGTATTTCCCGTAAGGTCTCAAGAATTTTGAAGAAAATTAGTTTTTATTTCGAATCAATAACTTTAATCGTACGAATGATACAATATGTCTTGATTTGGAGATTTGTATGATTTAAATTGCATATTACTGATATCTATTTTTTCTTATTGTTTCTTTATAAATTTGAGGTTAATTAACACTCTCAGGGGCTTGTTGGTTTGGTATTATTAACGTCGCACTAGAAGCAACACTAGGGCAAGCCACGGATCTCATAATTTTGAACCTCGGTCAAGTGACGAGGACGATTCCTAAGCTGGTACCCCCTCTCCTAACTTAAACACAACGCCGAAGGGAGGACTTTAGGCCCCGATAGATTTAACGTGCATCAGCCCCGGCTACACGATGGGTCTTTAGTGGCATCAAGGACCCTTCGGGACTTGTCTTCTACTAGTAGATATAGGAATTATAACCCCGAAGCATCCTGGTGATATTTTTTTTCCTTAGGGGTTTACTTTCTTTGGTAAATACAGGTGTCATGCCTCCGGGACAACTCCAGCAATCCTTCTCTTTTTTCGACCACCCATCTTCTTATCGACCAATTTATTTTCCTCGTTCTTCTCAAACCTGTAGGTCGCAGTTATGTTTTGTTTGACACAGCATAACCATATCTGGTTCTTGCGTCATTAAGCTCCATCATTACTGACCCGAATTAACAAATTTTTCGATATATCTTTGTGAAATTATAAGTTTTGGAGGTCTTGTATCTTAGGTAAAACAGGAACATTTCGGATCACCACAAATGAAATATTTCCATTCAAATCTCAAAATATAATCAAATCGCTATAATTGAAGATAATCTCTAAGACGTCTACCACAGAGTTAACTATAAAACAGCCCCTGACCCAATTTGAACTTTAATCTTCAGAAAATTATCTCTAGAAATCGCTCTTCATCATGAAATATTTCCAATGCAGTATAACTCAATTTTTGATCGCGTGCGTGATAGTCTACAAGAATATTCTTTCCGAGTCAGTTGCACCTCATATACCGGAAAATTTGGTTTCCTTTAATATATAAAGAAATCAAAGAAAACATTTTGTGATGAAATAAAAAAAGATTGGAAGCTCTATAGTAATCTGAATGCGTAAATAACATGTTTGCATTTGTCAACATTGGTCTTAAAGTAGAATAGATGATTATTTATTAACATTGCACTTAGAAATATCATGAAGAGTATTCTCAATGGCTCTCATAATTGGAACTACGGGTCAGGTGACGAGACCTATGTTGACATCCTACTTCAGCACCATGCCATGGTAATGACTTTGAGCCTAGAGAGATTTTAGGTGCGTTAACCACGCTACGTGGCAGGTCTTGTTAGATTAGGTAAGAAAGATAATTATCAAATTATAAATTAAACATGTTAATTCTCTGACTGCTTATCCCGCGATTTCCACATACATCTAAAATTGATTTTTCTAAGCATCTGTTCTTATGATCCAAATTACTTCTTAAAAATCATTAAGACACAATTATGCTCTACATTTAAACTCCCAAATATATGTAGATTTTAAATACGTAAAAAGAGCATTAGCAGTTTTTGAAGCGATTTTCTAACAAAATTGAGCATATTGTTAAACTACTCGTACATCAGGGGAAAAAATGCTGATAGAGAAGAAATTTAATTAATAGAGGAACAAATATTTGTATTGATCCAAAGTAAAGATTATTCATTCAGAAGTGAAATAGATCGTTCTAGACTTATTAATAGCTCATAACATCGTGTAGATTTCTTATAGAATTATAGATATATATACAGATATTATTTGTACCGGATTAACGCACATCAAAGCTGAACAATCCAAAATGATAATGTAAACAATACAATGATATTGATGAATTTCATAAATATAAGTCAAGCTCAAATACAGGAAACTACATTAAAGCTAAGTTACCTAAATCTTCAGAATTCTACATCCTGTTGAATGGTTCTGTGTTTTGTCGTTTAACTTTCTGAATAAGGTTCAAGCCCGGATGCAAATGAAGGTCCACTGAATAGCGGGGCTTATGTATGTTAAATCTGGTTGAGGCTTCAATTCCTCCCGATTGTATTGCGTGGAAGTTTGGAGACGGAGGTATCAGCTCAGGTGACATCCTAGTTACTTACCGAGGTTCAAAATTACGAGGTCCGTCACCAATATCCCCCGTGTTGCCTCGAAGCGCGATATTAATAAACAATTTTATAACAATTCGGAAGAAACGCACTGTGTGAGGGAGTAGTGAGTGATTATGGGCTTACAGTGCAAGAGCCAAATCTGGCAAAGCTGCGCCAAAGAATTGTTTATATCTTCACGAGTTTATTTTTAAACCGAATAAAAAATTCAGACAAAAGACAAATTGGTTTGAAAAAAATTGTAATACACTGTAAAAAAGTTGAAATCTTAAATATGATTTAAGAATCCAATACTGCATAAAAAGGCAAATTAACATGGTAGATGGTTTCCCCCTCCCCCACACAAATTCAGACAAGTTTAAAACAGATGTGTTGAGAAAGTTCGAGACGATGATGATGAAACATTGGACACTATTAAATTGTGATGAACAATACATGTGGCAGGACAAGAAGGACACTCGGGAACATCTTCTGAAGAAAAAAAAAATGTTAATGAGTAAAATAAATACGTCCAATGCGCACTGAGGGGGAAAGGCACATCTTAACTAGATCTAAAGAGTCAAACTAAAAAAAAGTCAAAAAGATACAAATTGCATTTCAATTATATTCAAGAAAATCTATGAAAAAAATTCCTAGTCAACTAGTTTGGTAAACATAAAAGGGCGAAGGCGTATCTTTATTGAATACAGGAATAAAATTTAATTCCATATCTCTCAATCGATTTGAATTTTTTTTATTTCCTTCTGCACAAAATCTCTTTCCCTCCTTTTTCTTTAACAAGCACACAACAGAAAAATAAAAACTTTATTCTCCCTCCCCCTTCAGTCTCCTTTTCAATATTTTCATTTTTTTTTTTATTAAACTGGATTTCTTTTCTAAAGACTGATAGAGCAAACAAGAATGCGAAGGCAGATATTTCTAGAGGCAAGAACTAAAAAGACCCCAAAACTTTCTATTTATCGAAGTAATTGGATAAATTGAGAAATGGTGAATCCATCTGCTCCGTTCCCTCTAGTTATCCTCGTTCAAACACTCCGACCAAATCCTTTTGAAGAAGTTTCGCAGCTTCATTATTATGACGCACTTTCTTTTTCAAGTTTTATTCCGCCTCGCTTGTTGGTAATTGAGAGCTTAAGGCCGAATTTCATCATAAAACTAGTTAATTTTTTGGACATCGAAGCATATTTCTTTTTTTTTTTTTTACGTCACAGAAACAATTTTCTTTCCTGTTTATATCCCACGAAAGATTTTCAGTTGTCTTCATTTTATAAGGCGCAACTATTATCTTTAGTTTAGACTACAGTTCTGATACAATTTTTCCTTGCTTTTGCGATTGGAACGCTTATACAAGAATGATAAAGAGATGTTGGTTTCATTGCCATAAGGGTAACATTTGGCCAAGCAGCACCAAACACTCGTTAATTTATGAAGGTAAAATAATCATGCGTTCGTGATCCAGACAAAAACTTCACTAATTTAAGGAAGAAAAAGTGTGGACGAAAGATCGAGAACAGGAAAATATCGCTAAGGAATCACGGAGGTGCGTCTCCAGTTCTTATCAGAGGGAGCAAACGAGGAAGGAAATACGACTCTGGTGTTTCGGTCACTCTTCATCATTTTGAGACGAGTGTATCATATATGCATCGCTCTACTTCTTTCATATACAGTAGACCGCTCAGCGTAGCTCTTAGTGGGAACAGAAAGCTGTTGCAGTGAGCGATGTCAGTGGATAAGGTATTTCACAACGCTAAGTTTAATTTTTGAAAAAATTTCAAACGACTACTTGCATTTGAATTTAGAAGATATTCGCCACCATAATAATCACTCGCGGGCTTTCTCTTAATTCGAATATATTCTTATGTAAAATATGTTTTTCTCCAGATCATCGAAATCTTAGCTTATTAATCCTCTCAATTTGTGTAAAAAAAAAACAACTACATATTATATTTAAAGAAGATATAAACTGAATACAAACGAGAATTCCTAAAGCCGCAATTTCGCCTTTATTTCCCCAAAGAGAGAAAAACTATTGAAGCATCTGAAAACGCTCAATGTTTTTATCACGTGAAGTTCTAGCTATGCGACATGCCGATAACATAATGTATGCCTCGTGTTCATCTAAGAAAATTGTCAGAATCGGAAAGTACTTGACATACACAAGGTCAACAGTTTAAATATTCGATTAAATTAGCTGTAGAAAACATGAAACTCCATCTAGTGAACTAAAGAAATTTTAATTTAATTTTTATGACGGAAAATGCGTATATGATACATCCGTCTAGTAGATCAATGCTAAAAGTGATTCACCAGTGCATCACTCAGATGGTAGTGAGATTAGGGATTGATGCAAATATGAAACACTCGTCCCGAAATGATAAGCAGACGGCTTAAATAATTTGTTTATTCACTCCTAAATCCCATATTTAACATCTTTGATTAAGTTTGTTAAGCAAAAGGATGAAGATATTTTTTTTTCAATATTCATTTCATCTGTAATGCAATATTAATGATTGAAATTATCATGAATAAATCTATTTGATGATTTAAAGTTTTATAACAAATATTCCCATTTGTTACACATTCTTCATAAAAACAAGAAGGAATATGGTACAAGAACCAAAACCGGTTATGCTATGCCAGATTTGGTTTTAGCAATGTGTATTTGTGGACTATACACAAAGGGAAAAACTGGTAAATTAAAAACTGGTGATTTAAAGAAGGATCGAAAATAGAGAAATATCGCTAAGATATCTTAGAGATGCGTCGCCCTTGTTTACAAAAAATAGTAAACCTAATGGGAAAGAAAAAAATTACAGGGTACACTTGAAGGTCATGGTGCTCATACTTAAAGAAAATAAGCTCCTGATGAAAAGAATAAGCAGAAATTGACACATCAAAAACACCCCACTGTTCTATAAATTATTCCTATTTATTCAATCAGAAATTAACAATTAGAGCGTATTTTCTAGTCAAACATTTATATTTTGATTGCCGAGAGTTCGCTATTCGATTCAATTTGCAGTAAAGACTTTGAAATAAATTTTTTTTCCAATTTAAATTACACACACACACACACACACACACACACACACACACACATATATATATAAATTATGTACTATATTCAAATACCTGCATCCGTAAAGAAAAATCAATGAGAATATATTTTATTCTTCAGAAATATGTGAATGTTTATGCCCATTGCTGTGTGCTGTGGCAAAAGAATTTAAAACAAACACTCTTAGAAATTAAATAAAAAGTATTCCATTAATATTATAGTAAAATTTGACAAGTATAAATATGCCTTTATAAAAGTATTTGTAAAAAAAAAATAGAGTGATTTTCAATGGAGTAAACCAACCCTGAGCAGAGATAAGAAAATACTTAATCTCCTCTTTACGAGAAAATGGAGTAGCAGACAGATACATTGAAACATCAGTTTTTATCAGTATCGATTGTTGGCTGCAATAGGCAAAAAGCCCATGCAAATAAGTGCCTCACTGATTGGTTGACAGTTTATTAAGGTCGCATTTAGAAGTAACTCGAAGGCTTTTTGTGGCGGACCTCGTAATTTTGAACCTCAGTCCTGTGACGAGGACGACACTCGAACTGATAACCCCCTTCAAACTTCTGCACAAAGCCACGGGCAGACTTTGAGCCTCTACAGATTTAACGTGCATTAAGCTCGCTACGTGGCAGGTCTTTAGCGCAATCAAGGCCCGAATGAATAAACGTCGGTCACAAGTTCGCAGCCTTCACCAATCTGTTACGGCCGTGGAGCACTCCACAAACTGAAAATGGGTTTTCTTCAGCAAATCGGACTCCAATATTCCTAGACAATATAATAGGTTGTTTAAAAAAGGCTCCTATTCTAGAATATCGAAGGTAAGTGTGCCGTTGATTCCAGTTGTGGATACTGCATCATTCCAATGATACATATTTTAACTGATGTACTAACAGTCAGAAATAAAGTTTTTACCCATTGAATTTACTTTTGTTTCAAGAATAATATTAAACATGTTAAACAATTTGATGGTCCCGCAGACATTTTAAATGACCAATTAAACCACACTATGTTATAGGTAGCTCTTAAATTCCCGAAAGTATGCATTTGTACCAGGTCGGATTCATTTCGCAGTTTATTGGCAAAGAAAATAACCTGAGAATACAACAGCTCTGGCATACTCATATGTTCAGAGGAATTTTAATTCAATTCAGCCAGAGTGGGATGCATCAAGAGTCATTGCACACCATTTCATTCTTCACCTATTATTCAGCAAAGTAACTCTTGTTCGCTAATATGCTTTTCTCTAACACAAATGGCATATTAGCATGCCTCAGGTAACTTTAATCAAAAGCATGAGAAATCAAAGTTTGCATGTAAACGTTATAGGTAACTTAACATTATTAAAATTATTCCCTGATGTGTAAAAAAAATCCCACATAAATTTAGTACTTCAGAATAGTGACGCGTATTCTGTATCATGATTTCTTTTAAATATATACATCGTTTGTTTGTATATGTGTCAGCTTTACGTAACATTCTTTCAATACATTAGTGCTTTGCGATATTTTTTGCTTCAGTTCTTTTAGAAGTAAAAAAAATCATTCAGAAAATAT
This sequence comes from Nephila pilipes, assembly GCA_019974015.1. Taxonomy (NCBI): domain Eukaryota; kingdom Metazoa; phylum Arthropoda; class Arachnida; order Araneae; family Nephilidae; genus Nephila; species Nephila pilipes. Next base: position 70,125 of record BMAW01061781.1, read on the forward strand.
ATTATAATATTTTAGTTCTCATCCACAATACTGATTTACTTTGGTTTTATCAGTATTGCAATCAATGATGGTGTACAATATATTTGTTATTCTCAAATTTCCTAATTGTTTCACTCCTGCAATTTCTAATCGTTTATCGGATGACAAAGACAGTTCTTGAATTGATATCCCATATTCTAAACATCTATAATTTAAATATATCAATGAGGGATTTGAGACAGTTTAATTCACCGCATAGAACTTATAAACTAGAATAAAATTGACTCATATTACTCCACATGAAACTTGTGAATATGAAAATTTAATATGAGCGCAATTAGTTATACACCTTAAAAACTTCATTTACGTCGAAACAATTAGAGTTATTACATTGCAGAATTCAAAATTTCATATCCAGTTAATTATATTTAAAATATTAGTTGATCGATCGTATACCATATGAGTCGTGTTCATTTTGGTCTAGATGATTAATTACTTTTATTCAAAATGTAATTGTGAATTGCCTTATCTTTTGAAACCAAATCGAAATAAAGCGTATTTGAAAAGCTGTAAAGAATTCCGATTTTTCAAATCTTCATAGTAACAGTTTATTCTCAAATACAGGGTTTTTTGAAACTCACGGGCAGACCGCGGTAGCCTAGTAGTCATGGCTTCGGATTCGTGGCCGGCCGTTTTCGTTGTGTCGCGGGTTCGATCCTTGACTGCTAAAGACCCTCCGAGTAGCCGGGGCAGACGCACGTTAAATCTGTCGGGGCCCAAAGTCCTCCCGTTGGCGTGGTATGGGTGTTATGAGAGAGCGAGGGGTGCCAGCACAAGTATCGTCCTCGTCACTTGACCGTGGTTCAAAATTACAAGGTCCGTCGCCAATAGCCCTCGTGTTGCTTCTAGTGCGACGTTAATAAAACCAAACGAAACTCATGGGCAAAAATTTAAGGGGTGAGTGAGTGAATGTAAAGTTTATTGGCGCAAGGGCCAGATATGGCCATACTGCGCCAAACAAGGTAAATCTGTGATCTAAAAGTTAAAACAATGAAAAAAGATTGGTCGACAAGAAGGGTCGAAAGTATGAGTGAATGTAAAGCTTATTCGTAAATAGCCAGATTTGGTTATGCTGCGTCAAATAAGAATTAACTGTGGTCTAGACGTGCACAAATTGAAAAAAAGTCAAAAATTGGTTTGACGAGGAAACAAAGAAGGATCACTGGGGTAACCCGGGGGAACATCACCCATGTTTACCAAAATCATTAAATCGAATGGGAAAGGAAAAGATCACTAGGGTGCCTCGGGGTCATGATGCCCGTACTTACTTGAAAAAGGCAAGTCCCTGAGGTCCCCTGATATAATCCCCAGAGGCAGGGTGCCCGGCTGTACCCCTAGACACTGGGTACACATTTTAGTCGCCACTTACGACATGCATGAACTACAGTGGAGCTATTCTGTCATTCCCGGTCACCACACGGGTCAAATTTAAAGGGTGATAGAAAATATTTAAGCAAGCCATTTTAGCCAAACAATGCAGAGGCGGAGAGCAAGCGGTGAACCGCTAGACGTGCTGAAATGAGAAGTATAAAGCGCAAGTTTTCTTTCACATTGTCATTTTTACCGGGGATTGCAGGAGGCATGTGATGTACAGTAGTCATGCGTACAGGAGGCATGTGATGACTGGAAAATGCCACGCCTCCTGAAATCCATGGTAGAAATGACGACGAATAAGAAAACTTGCGCTTTATACTTTCTATTTCTGCGCCTTTCAGTGGTTCTCCGCTTGCATTTCGCCAATGAATTGTTTGCTGAAAATTGCTTGTTTAGATGTTTTTCTACCAAACTTTAAATTTTGCTCATTAGTTTCGAAACACCTTGTATATTTATTACAATAAAGATCATAAAGTAAGAAGAAGAAAAAACACCAACAACGTATACAAGAAAATACAAGTTCCTGAGATATAAGTACAAAATCAAAAGAATATAAGTTAATCTTCAGTAAAGAGGATTAAAATAAATGTACTGTCCTTTAAAAAAAAATGCGTAAAGAGGATTCGTGTGGAATTTCTGATCTTAAGAATTACTGTAAAAAACATGAAATTAACGAGTTGGTGTGCTTCATTTACATTTAATTTTGAGATGGCGCAATATCCAATTAAAGAAAGAAGCAAATTTTTTTTTTACAAAGCATCACGAGAACTTTTCTTCATTAAGTTTAAAGATCCAATTAATTGTATCTTTTCCATGGTAACAGTGAACGCGCTTGAAAGCATTAAGAATTCGAATAAAAAGGAAGAAAGATTACTTTTTCTCCCTCTAGTACTATTACTTTCAGAGTGGAGCAAGGTGACTTTCAGAATTTTTTTCTCCATATGATCTTTCTTAACCAAATTAGTAATGAGAACCATTGGGACGCATGAATTAGAATTTACGGTACAGCAAAGAACGCTTATTTTCCGTGCATTTCTTTAAGAAATTTTCTTTTCTTATAGAGAAAGGAGTTGTAATTAAATTCCAATTAAAATAGTAGACTGAGCTTAAAGGAATAAAATTTATACCGAATGTAAGGATAGTTTATACGTAGTCCGTCATGTTACAAATGTATAAGAATAAAAATTATGTTTTTAAATGAAAAATTCAGATCTATCTATGAACATATCAAACATTTTTAAAAAAATGTTAAGCTCTAAAGACTGATAATATGATACACATGATTAAAATAAATACATTTAGTTTGCTTAAGTAAGAGAGTGGTGGTGGAGTTTAATGGCGCAAGAGCCAGATGTGGCCATGATGCGATAAGAAGTCGTAACTGTGATCTAGACATTTGAATGAGTGAGTGATAGTATTTGTAATGGCACAAAAACCAGGTATGGCCATACTGTGCCAAATGAAGTAAGCGAATGCGCGTAAAACTGATAAAAGTATAAAGCTGTGATCTTGATGAGTGTAAAAAAAATGAAAAAGAAAAAAATGGTTGAAAAGAAGAGTCGGAAGGAAGGTAGAGAAGTATCGTTAAGGTATCCCAAGGGCGCGTTACCCATGTATACCAAAGAGAGTAAATTCTATGGAAAGGAAGAAAAAAGATTACTAGGGTGCCTCGGGGTCTGATGCCCGCATTTATCTAAAGAGGGCAAGCCCCTGAGGTCCCCCAACCTGGAGGGCCAGTTCTCTGATATAATCCCCAGGGACAGGGTGCTCAGCTATATCCCCAGACCCTCGGTATCCATTTTAGTGGCGTCTTCCAACATGCATGAGTTACAGTGGAATCATTCTTTCACGCCCGGTAACCACAAGGGTGTTAGTTTGCTTAGGGTATATTTACATTGCTAACATATATTTAATTTAATATTTTGTTGTCTGTTTTATTTTTTAATATCCGAACATAGATTATTGTATACTTTTTAATAATTTATCGTTTAATCTTGATTTAATATTTAATTCAGTTATTGGTTTTCATGGCAGAATCGGCTATTTTTATTATGTTATTTATGACACTGTTTTTGTATATAGGAATGTTTCTCTCGAGGAAATAAAAATGCAATAGGAATTTGAATTAGGTACTTTCTTTTCTTACTAATAATTGCTTTTATGGAGCCTGGGACTTGGAAGTGTATATATATATATATATATATATATATATATATATATATATATATATGCTTACTTTACGCAATTACTATTCATTTTGAATAACTCTACTTTTTCGAGAACAGAATAAAAGTCAGCACATGTTAAAATGACACTAGCTAAGCCAATTTCAAACTTTTCTGGTTTTAATTTTACTTTCATTTCTCTATTTTCTACCCATACTCGCTTAGTTCATCATAATTGTTTGAAAAACTGAAATGATAAACATCAAAATATTCCTTATTCACCCAAATATCGTCTAGCAATCTGTGTTATATTAAGAATATGTACTACGCAAAACATTTATTAATGTGTTTAATAACAATTGCCTTTTCAAACTATTCTATACAGGGTTTTTTTTTTTTTTTTTTTTTTTTGGCCAATTTTCCTTTTGACAAAAATTCGTCTAATAATTCACTACACAACACACAGATTGATTTAACTTTTTATTTACTTCCCTTTAGAATGGGATTTTACGTGCCAAGCAAATTATCTTTAGCAATTAAAATACAAAATATGTATGAAGTGAGTACGAAATAACAAATTAAAATGCTAAAAGCAAATATTTTCGAATTATGAAATTTATTGATCCATGAATTACAATTGATACGGCATGTGCATAACTTTTAAAAATATAGAAATTGGGGTTTGTAAAATTTTGAACAATGAGGAAAGTATAAATTATCTAAAATAAATACGAGATAAAAGAAGAAACATTTTGCAAAATTAAAAAAAATAAGATAATATACAATTTTTTTTAAGTAAGGCTCTTCGAAACATAGACAGAAACGGATAAAAGTATTAATATAATGCATTTGGGAAAAGCAGAAACGATTATAAAACTTCATCTACATCTAACATATCAATACAAAGTTTGTCCCAAAAGTAATTAGAATTATTTTAATGCGTATTTCTAGCTCATTACCAAAGGAAACAGCTGGTGACTACAAATAAATTTAAGTTTCAGTTTCGTATTCCATCTGTCAGAAGGTTGCCTGATTTATCTGAGCATCAGAAGTGGTTTTATAGAGAGCCATTGCATGAAGATATCGTCATCTTCATGATGCAGCGAAGTATTGAACAACATTATGCAATAAACTTGGTAAATGTGGTAGTGAAACTATGAAATTTATCTCGCGAATGTTCCTGACTTCCCTGTCCACCACACTATTCAGACTAAGCCCCGATACGATTTCTTGTTCTCTAAACTAAAGATGGCATTAAAAGGACACAATTTCAGCACAGTCGAAAATGCTCAAAGTCATAAAGCTTCAAAGCATCTCACAAAATGATTTAGTACAGTGCTATGAACAATGTCAGCATCATTGAACTCGTTGTATAAATGCTAAAGGTTCATACTTCAAAAAATATTAGGATATGTCATTTTATGTCCAATTACATAATTTTTTAAAATAAATTTCTCATTATTTGGACATTGTAAAATAAGATCCACACCTATAAATAATACAGAGTCATTGAAAAATGAGCAAAATACAAATGTTATAAATATTGTAGAGAACTTACATTTGTATTGCCATATTTGATTTATGAGACAGATATTCTTTTTTTATCACTTGCTACTATCACTTACTTACTTACTATTATTTATTACACTACTTTACTTGTGAACTGGAATTTCAAATGGAACATGTAAGTTAAGAATAAAGGAATTTCAGAAAATTTAAGTCAAAATGGAAAAAAGTCGCTGTTTAACATAGTCGTATAATTATAAACTTTTAACAATCAATGAAAGTCGTATTTAGTTATTGCAAGAAGTGTTAAAAATTATTATGCTGTTCAGAGAGTTAAATGTCAACAGCGAATTTTGTTCCTAGGGAAATAAAGAAAAAATGTAATTAACTATAAAAATGTCTGGTGAATAAATTTTGGGAACGAATATGCTGACCGTTAACAGAAAAAAATCTGTTATTAAATAAGAATTTTTTATATCACCAAAAACATCATACAAATATACTTAAGCAGAAATATATGTGAATAATCTAAATAGATACGATTACATAGCTCAAGACACAAGTATAGACAAAAAAAGGTAATTGAGGAAAAGAATAAATACAGCAGTTTTGATACTTGTACAAATACCAAGCTAAAATTGATTTAGAACAGAGGTGGGCAAATAACGGCCATCTAAGAGGGAGTTTTTTGTGGCCCGCCAAGACAGATAAATTCTCCTTGAACGCGAGATTTCTTTCCCGAGCGTAGAAGCATTCAAAGCAAAACTAGATCTATTTGTAAGGCAAGCAGGTAAATGCAATTTTATCATTTCCTTTAGTTAGAAAAACGTAAAACGCCTGAAAGTATTTCTGTTAAGATTAGGGGTCATCTGCTGAGTTTGGAGAACGAGGTCACAAGATTTCGAGACTTTACAAAAATGGGGCCTAAATTCAGTTTGCTCTCTTATCGCTTCACCTCTAATATTGACACAGCACCTGAGGAGCTTCAGCTTGAACTGATAGACTTCAGATCACACTGTGAAAAAAATGTTTAATGTTGTAATATCAATTCACTTTTACAAATCTTTGTCAGCTGAAAAACGTCCTTCTATGAAGAAATTTGCTGGAAAAATGTTCTTTATGTTTGGATCTACATATATTTGGTAACAAACTTTTTTTTCCTTGAAAATCAATGAGAGTAAATATAGATGCTCTCTGACAATATTACTTCCAATTACAAAATAATAATAATGTAGAAAAATGTGATAAGGTATATTTGTCTTATTAAACAAATTCTAATATTAAATGTGCTTGAAGCTTTAGATTTTATGGATTAGAACAATGTATAAATTTAATAAAACTATCTCTATTTCATTTTATTTATATTTATCGATTTTTATGGTGCAATTTTTACCTTTCCTGAAATGCTAAGTTAATGAATGCAATCATTTTAAAAGATCCGACCCTCAGCTATCCCTGAGCCGAAACAATTGTCCATCTCTAGTTTAGAAGATCAAAAACAGAGTTTCATGGGAATACTTATGCAGCATTGAAGCAAAGTAAAATTTCCATAGGGAAGGTGAGTATTGCATGTGATGTGAAGCTAGTGTAATTTAACGGAGCAAGAACCAGATGTGTCTATTTTGAGCCATAGTATAACTGTGATCCAGAAACTTGAAAAAAAAAAAAAAAAAAAAAAAGAGGAACGAAAGGGAAAAAAGATTGACAAGAAGGGGGGACGAAAATAAAGAAGGATTACGAAGGTATCCCGGGAGCTCGTCACCCGTGTTTACTTAAGACTGTAAGCCAAATGGGAAAAAAAGATCATAAGGATGCCTCGGTGTCATGATTCCCGAGATGTTGTTGTGATTATTTATTTACGTTGCACTTAAAAGCAACATGAGGGCTATGGGACCTCGAAAAAATTTAACGTGCATCAGCCCCTTTACACGGTGAGTCTTCAGTAGCATCAGAGATCGAGCTCGCTACTCCACGAAAGCAACGCCGACCACGAGTTCGAGACCGTGACCACTAAGCTACCGCGGACAATCATGATGCCCGTACCTACGTAAAAATGGGAAGTTCCTAAGGGCGTGAATATTGTACTGGATGAGCTATTCATTTTTAAAATAAATTTGCTGAAATTCTATCGGTGTTAAGTTTTTAAAAAGGGATTTTAAGGTATCGAAAAATCATTTAAATATTTATATTGTTGCAAAAATGAAGTAAATCCGAAAAGGAGAGTTTTAATACGAATTCATTAAATTATTTTGGGATGAATTGGCAAAAAATTAATGATATTTATATTTCGAGCAAATCTTAGTTAAAACAGATATTTTTTAAGAGAATGGTTCAAAATAAACTTGTAAATGATTTACAAACTTATAAGTTTGTAGTTTTTAAATTCGTAAATTAAGTGTCAAAGAAAAATAAAGGAGTTGTATATGAATTTATTTGACATCCACTTCCATAACACAGTATCTGAATATTGTTCTCCTCATTTTATTCAACATTGACGGTTGTATTTTATTCATAATAATATTACTTAATTTTTAAGCAAAATAAAAGACTAAGTAATGCTTAATCGAGAATAAAAATGTGCTTATTTCATAAATATTTAAAGTTTTATAGAAAAATTATGATGATCTATTTTGTTGTATAAATACTTTTTAAAATTTCTCGATTGATTTCGTATTTTTAGAAAAGTCTGTAGTGTACTAAGATATTATTTTGTGTGAAAGAGAAGGGGAGAGAAAGAGGGAAGAAAGAGAAAAATGAGGAAGGTGAAGATTAAAGTCATTTAAGCATACGAACATCCATAAATTAATACAAAATATTAGAGGATATCAATGGAGAAGTATCTTATTGTTTGGTTTGATTTGATTTGTTTAGTTAATGTAGCACTTAAAAACAAAACTAGCGGACTTGGCGACGGACCACGTAATTTTGAATCACAGTTATATGACGAAGATGATATCTGGGCTGGCACTTCACTCTCCAAACTTCTACATCATCTCAAAGTGAAGACATTGAGCCTCGACAGATTTAATGAGCATCAACCCTAAGACACGATGGGTCTTTAGTGTCATTAGGACTCGAGCCTAGGACTCAACGGAAAAAGCGTAGACCATTACCACTCTGATAACGCGACCAATTAGAACTTATGTGAAGTGACTATAAATACAATGTGATGACAATTTATAGGATTAAACACAATGACATGCAGTATTTTAAAATACATCGATAAATTGATTTTCAAACAAATATTTACTAGAATGAGTGGAAAATGAAAGAAAACTCAAACATTTTCAAATTCTTCTTGACATACAGCGCTATGGAAGTTATGGTGGTGCTACTATCATAATAACTAAAAGTGATATTTCAGCAAGAAAAGGCATTTTGCATCTTGCAGTTTCTGTTGAACGGAAACGAAATCTTTAATTTTAGTCAAATACGTGTTTAGTAGACGTTTTAGAAAAGATGTAAGTCCTACAGACAAAAATATTCGTAAGAGGTATCACCAATTTGGAAAAAAAAAAAGAAAAAAAAAAAAAAAAAAAAAAAAAAAAAAACATGCTGTATTTGTAAAGCCAAAAGCACTGGGAGGCCATGCATTCGTAACGAGAATGTTGAACTAAGCCACCGTCTGCTCATGGTGGCCATGGTTCGTGTGAATCGAGGAAGTCATGTAGAACACTTATGATATAATAAAATGAAAAGATTTTCCTTTATTTAAACCCGTAAGCGTATAAGAATTAATCATTTCGAATATCCCAAAACATAAAAATTACCATACAGAAATAAAAAGTAGTTTAATTAAATGAATAACTTGGTTGATCGGTTTCTCTATAAATCATTAATTTCGGAAGGTATAAAGCAGTCATGGAATGATGATAAAAAAAGTTTAAAAAGAAGCTAATGAAAAATGAGACTAGTAATTAAATTGATTGATAAAATGCATTTAATATTCCAAATAAATATTTATCTAGTTGACGTGTAATCCCCTTATGCAAAAATAGGAATAGTATAATGTAGAATTGAACTCGGCAATTAAACCTTTAGAATGTGAAGCCTTTGAGGAATCCGCTTGTTAATGAAATGAATCACTCTTCAATTAGACGCACAGTAAACACGTCTGGGTGATTAGTAATTCCAGTGGAATGGAATTGAATTTCTCTGTTCACTCTCCAGACAAATAAGGTTTACTGCAACTTCCCGAGTGAGGAATGAATACTTTTTCTAGCACCTGCATAAGCATGAGCTGAAGGATTAAATGTAATTTTATATGTATTCTGAGTGAATGAGTGATAATATTTAATAGAGCAAGAGCCAGATGTGGCCATACTACACCAAACAAGTTAAAGCTGTGATCTATAGACGTTTCAAAAAACTGAAGGGATGTAAATTGATATGTATTCTGATCGCTTTCGCAAGTTAAATTTTTTTAGTTGCATTTTTCTATAGTAATAAATATGTCACGCTATTAATAAATAATATTAAATTTGCAACAAATTTTATGATAATCTTTACAATAAAATTCTTCGTTCGTAAAATTTCCGACAGTAAAAAAAAAGGAATGTGATACGATTTGGTAAATCTATCATAACTGCAGTTAAAGAAGTATCTAAAAGTAATTTCTTACATTAAAATCATTCTTCCTAGTAATTTCATTATTGTTATTATTAGATCATATAATGAATGTTTTAAGTGAGTTAAAGAAATATTTTACTAACAATTTTTTTGGAATTCTATTAATAAGCACTTAAATTATACTGGTAATTTTGAATCAATTGTTCTCATCGAATTATGATGGCTTAATACAGTTATAATTTATGAGTAAAAATTATTCCATGACAGTGACAGTTTTATTTTCAAAAGATTCTGTTTCATACATAATAAACAAAAAAATTAATGCATTTCGAAACAAAAGCAGAATACTAAAGATGTTCTCGAACAAGCCTTCTGAAACTACGCATATTAATTTTTTTTATGAATATGCTTACCAATCACTAGATAGGTCAAGATTATCTCATCGATCAATAGTTACACTTGAAACTCTTTACGCTCAGTGAAAAAAAAATTATTATTTCCACAGAATTATTGAAATACAATTTTCTGATTTTCGTATTTTAAATCGTACTTCTATAATTTCAGAGGATTGAATGCAAATGTTACAAAGTCAAAATGTTTAAATAAAATGCTTTTCCGAGATGAAATGATTCGAATAAAATATACGACTTTGTTCGAAGTTCGAAATTTATAGGTGTTTTTAAATATATTTTGTAATTTCAAGTATTTATAAAAGTAGTGTTGTTAAATTTTACGTATTACTATTTCCCCACTTCATTCTTCTCTATGACTCACAAGTTTCAAAGCAACAGAATAAACCAGTTTGAATAATAATAATAAATAAAAATCCATTGCCAAACAGCCGATATTTTAATTTACAATAAAAATGCTTATGTATAATTTTATTTAATCAAAGCTTAACTAGAGCTTCAGAGAGAATTAGAATGTTTGGTTATGGACTTTCTTATTTGAACAGAAACCTCGATCAAAATTTTCCATATTTTACCTCAAGAAAGCTTTATGACTTCAGACTATCAGATTCCTTTGAAAAACCTATCGATAATGATCCCAGAAAATTTTCAAGGTCACTGATGTTTCCAGTGCTAACAGACAATTAGATTACCAAAAGATACTGTGAATACAGTACGTCGGTCACAATTAATATGTTTATTAGTGGTCTCTCTTACACCCGGATAAGATAATCATTAAAGACAGCTGGACTCAAGTAAAAGGTCAAGTAACATTTCTGTTCCCCATGAACTTTGACCTTCTGGAGTCTAATCTCCTGGGGACCAACCGCACTCCTCACTAGTATAGCAGGTATTTTTTCCCCGGTTGGGGTGCTCAGTGACCAACCGCTCAAGTCAGTTTTCAATTAGGAATTCAATTTCAGAAAGGACTGTGTCTCGTTTGAGAAGAGGCGTGGCTAATTTCATTCCACACAAAATTTTCGAAGAGGAGAGACTTCAGATCTACCAAACGTCCTAGAATATTGTACTTCTCTTTCTAGCGTGTGATTTGCACCAAAAAAGAAATCATATTTGCATTGAAAAGATAACAAAACAAACACATGACAAACACACACATTTTATCTTACGGTAAATAAAATTTAAATAGTACTCTCTAGGTATTTGGTCATTTAATGCAGCCTATGCCAACTTAGTTGCCAAAACAGCGATTAAATAATTTCAATTTATGGGGTGGGGGGAGATATGGAGGAAAAAGAATTCATTAGTGAAGAGTTTAAAACGCGGTTTCCCTGATTTTGTGCTATTATGATAAACATTCACAAGTTTTCTTTTACTACAGCGCGATTAAAATTTCTAGACATCAACTTGTATTGCAAGAAATATTTTTCTTGTTTCAATATTCATTATATTTATAACTTAATTGACACTTATTTAGAAACATTTAAGATATACGTAGATTCTCTTAAAAATACAAGCATATAAAAATCTCCTGACTAAAATTTTGTTCGATGTGTGACATTCTTGTATAATACTATTCTAACGTGAGTCTCTGTGCTGACATCGCGCAGACACGCAGAAATAAGCATGGAATGCCATTCTCGGAGAACACGAGTAAAGTATATAAATAAGAATTACCGATTACAATTCTCTTTTTCTTCGGCTGAATTTTAGTTAGGTATTGTTGTATTCTCCAAGAATGGCATCCTACGAATAAAAAAAAAATGTTCTTGCATAATACCACTCCAACATGTTTCTCTGCGTTGACGTCACGCTGCAAGATGAGTCTGACAACGAGACACACGTGATGAATGACAGTTCCGATTCCTGGCATTTTCCCAAAGTATTTTAGTAGTTAAAAGAACTCTGGGTGAATCACACCATTGATCAGCTACTGAATCATCTCACTCGCCGAAAACTATGGCTTCGGTAGGTAACATTACTCTTGTTATTATAATTGGATCAATTCCGGTGGCTTGATATATTTTTTTATCAGAACAAGTAGTTTACCTGGTAACAGTCTGGTATGTTGAGGGATTCTCGACTTTCTGCGACATAGCCCACGATACCAGTGCCCCATGGAATCTTAATCTCTTCTTTTTGTTGCATTTGTTCAATAGTAGAGCTACAAGATACGTCGAACAGCTGACTAACCAGACACCTGAAAAATATAAATTGGTGAAATTTAAAAAAAAAAAAAAAAAAGGTTAATTCATGACAGAAAAATCTTGAATTGGGAAGAGCTCTTGCTGACATTATTGAACATTAAGAAATTTAGTTCTGCAATAAAAAGGGTTGAAATCATATTTAAAGTACGGATTTTTACACTAATGAATTAATAAATTTTTAATGTAATTTTTAAACTTTTCATATTGTATATATAGATTCAGCAGGATTTTCTTCCAATAAAAGTGTCTTATTAACACAATGCACATTTTACTGTTGTTTATTTCGGTAAACAAACTTCCTTAGCTATATTTACAGTTAAGTATTTTTTAAAATGGTGTACGCACTTACTACAGTTTATGCTTACAATTATCATTTTCATGACACGTGTATCAAAACACGTTTCAAAATCTTGGAGGCATAGTAAACATATTTTTCAAAAGATATTTTTCTATTCTTGGAATAATATTGATTTTATGCGTCCTGCCCCCAAAGCTCGAAATGTTTTTGAACGAAATTAAAAACTTCCATCATAAGCATGTACCATAAGCTACAGTTCATATAACATAAAAATCATTTTTACCTAATTCACGTTTTTTTTTTTACCGATCGTCACGATGTAAGCTCATTGTAACAATTACTCACTTTTCAAGAGATACAAAATGTGCATGTTGCACCAATAATAATATATGTTATTTATCTAAATATTTACCATAAAATAGTAAAATTTTAAATATATACCGAAATTTATATTCATTAAAGTAAAGAAACCTTTAATTTCAATTCCAAAAATCAGTTACTGAAAGCCAACATTTATTTGAATGACAATTGATTATGGGTATTGAGCTCATTTTATCGCATAAATAGTAATTCAAATTTTTTGGATATCCTTGACCAACACAGAAACTTAATATTTTATTAAGTAACATTTTTGAATAATTGATACAAATGAATTCAAGTTTGTTTTAATCTCACTGCTTAAATAACAAAACATAATGCTAGTTTGTAACATATTATGTATAAAAATAGTATATTTTCAGTTACTGGAATATATTACAAGTATTACAGATATTGTCTGAGGAATAATTTACCAAGCTAAATAACGATTAATTTATAGTTATCTAGGTTATTAAGTAGGATTAGTGAATGAATGAAAATCCAGCAGACAGAATGCATTCCTTTCTATTTATAGGTTTCAATTCAAATTTGATTTTTGACATCAATCGAGGTTAAAAATGCTATTTCACTTTCAGCTTTAATCAGGTCATATTCAGTATAATGATTATTCATGTTTAAAAATAAATTATTCTCACATCTCAGCATTTATTTTAATTAAGAGACACAAGTTCAGTAGAATAATTACTTATTTCTCAATAGCTTGCCATATGTATATAAATTTAAACAAAATACAATATCTTTTCATCAAATTATATATAAGGATGGGAAACCTTAACAATAGTTTTGATGCACCTGCTATAATAAGCTTTTGTAAACCAGAATTATATGAATAGGAAAACATATGAATTATTTTTCGTAGTTAAACTAATTTGTAATGTCTGAAACTTTCCAATATTTGGGAGAGAGTCTCCTTTTTTAAAATTTAGTTCTTAATCGTAAAGATTAAAAATATTGCGTAATAAATTTCATTAGTATATTCTAAATTTTTTTCTAAGGAACACTGTCTTACCGACTGGGATCTCCTTTATCTCCTCTGACCAAGAAGAGGGAACATCTGTCCGCATCGGTCAAAATGCTGACGTTCTGCAAGATTTTGTGACATAGACTGCGGATCTCAAGATCATTGCAGATATCTTTAACCAATTCGAAAATTAGTTCTCGTTCATCGAGTGCTCGTAGTTCCTGCCGGCTCTTGCGGCCAACGTGACTATTATTACAATGAGGTGCAGCGTCTCCGGGTAGAGGAAGAGTTAAAAATGTCGGGATACCGTCCACTGTAGTGTTCAAGATGGGCCTGCAATTGAATGGAAATTAAAAGCACTCAGTCAAGTTCAGAAACAAAGATACAGCTAAGCATATTTTGAAATTTTCATTGGTTTTTGTATTTAATGAAGTCACGTTTGAATTTTCGAAACGCAAATGAAAGTTTATTAAGCGAAAATTTGACAATTCACTTCAGTTTTTTGTAAAGTGTATCAACCTTACCAATTTAATAATAAATTTTAGCTATTTTAAAAATAGTGTCCCAAGATGTTTCATATATTAATAATAATTATTAATTAAAATACAAACTTTAGTCTAGGACTTTTGAATTATCTCATTGAATCTAAAATAATTGTTTCCATTTCTCCTTTTCATAAAAATAATTTTGAAATCATGCATTACAACCCTTTTACTAATTGATTTTTGATTGTTAAGTAACATGAAAAGCGAAATTATATAAAAAATATTCTTCTTCAATCTTCAAATTCTTGGAAAATACATTTTTAGGCCTTCTCAAAAACAAAATATTCCATACTAATATATAACGATTGAGAAATTATTAGAATTTCTTTGTTAATCTTTTTCGTTAATGTAAATTAGAAAAAAATTATCTAGATTATATTCACAACAATTTTATATTCTTTTACTAATAAGTTATTGATATAAACTTTCATTAAATTTTTTTTCTTTACGGCAATCTTAAAAATCGGAGACATTCCGAAGAAAAAATGAAATAATTCACAATTTTATATAATGCTAAAAATGAACACAAGTTTTACAAAAATATTTTCATTAATAGTTATAAAATATTCAACTGTGCATTCAGTTAAAACTAGCAACATTTAATCGAAAAACGAACCCCGGGAATATGGACTTTAAGCAATCAAACAATTCATTCCACAAAATTGATAAGCCTATATCTATAAAAAAAATTTCAGCCATGCTTTTGGATTTTAAACTTAACTCCGTTATAGATTTTCAATTAATATTTCAGAATTGTTATACTTTATTAAATAAAAGCATACTTTGTAAGAGAATGTTCCCCCCTCCAGCTTTTATTGAAGTTGTATCTAATTTTTAAGCGCTCGTAACGAATTTAACTATCCATAGTTCTTGGATTTAGATCAAATTCAGGCACGAAATTTACAATTAAAATTCTTCAGGTGGTTGAGAAGATCTTATGATATGAAATATAAATATTGACGACTTAGAAAATCTATACCACTACAACTAAAGTCATACAGGTGCGAGATAATATATAAGATCCATTGAAAAATGGAGGAGGGAAGGGACAGCTCCCCCCTTCGCTACAGCAAGTATTTCATTAGTCAAAAATAAAAGCTATTTAAATTTTTATGTCATTTCTATTGCGTTTTTTAAATAAATGTTCTTATTTTTCTTTCAAAAACCTTCAACAAGAACGATGCTAATAGAATGAAAATTCATCTATTAGTATCGTAGGGTATAACTGCGTAATCAGATGAAAAAGGGCACTCCTCTTTTCTTCAAAAGAGGAGTACCTATCAACCTTTACCTATCAACATACATATTTAATAGGATCAATCATTCATGACAAATGTGTGCTGTCGATTCCAGTTGGAGAATAACACTTTCTTGGGATAGACAAGTATTTTTCAAAAAAGGAAAAAAAAAAAAAATGTTTTTGTAAGGCTACCAATTACACAAGCTATGAAGCTGTTGCTTTATATTAAAGGTCTGTGGTAAAATATTTCATGAGGTTGTTCTTTTAGAATTTTCCACTTTAGCGGCATCTGTATATTTCTCTTGTTTCAACTGAGTGTGACTAGTTCTATAGGGCAAAACCAGTTACCCAATGATGGGGCAAGGTCAAGAGGTATACGGTATTATTCCAGAACTAGCCTATTTTAAATAAGTTTAGGTTAAGCAAACCTCTACCATCCCCACCAGATACATTTTTTCTTGACATAGAAAAAGAAATCAATCGAAACGGGGTGTAACATATTTTGACATTATGACCCTCACTCCTCTACGAATTTAAATTACAAAACGAAGTTACCAAAAATCCTCCAGCCAAAGAGACAAACCCTTCAGAAGAAAGTAAAACCTAAAAGAGGAAATAGGTCGGGAAACAAGATAAACAGCAAGAAAAGGAAGATGCAAATGACTCGCTTTCTGAGGAAGGATAACAGAAGCCTGAATGCCTTCGACCGACGATGAAGACGGTGGTGAATTATGCATGCATTGCGACCAACTTATGCTTGACATTCTAATTACAGTTCGATGGTTATTTGCACCATCATGACGCTTGCAACGGGCTTGACCCAAATAGCTAAGACAAATTTGCTTGCGAGATATCCAAGAGACAGACATCTCAAATCTGATTGAATTAACATGATTTCTCTGTATAAATTCTTAATTTGTTTCTATGTGTTTGAGAATTGACTGAAAAATTAATATAAATTGAAAATAAAATGTTGTTGCATATTTTGTGTTTTTCTGCATGTTTTAAGTTCTGTTTGTTCACATTGTATCGTAATAAAATTAAAACATAACTAACTTCAATACACTTGATTATTTTTTACTGGAGAGTTTTTATAATTACATTAAAAAAATTGATTAATGAATCGATGCATTTCCTTACCGTAAAAGGCCAGTTCTTTCAAATTCATGAGCCGATATTTTTCTAACAGGTGTGGCAGCCCCGGAACTTGGGCTGGTGGGACTAGAATTTGATGAAGATGTTTCTGGGATCATACCTTGAGGAGCAGAATGCGATAGCAGCCACGAATCTACCATTTGACGAGAGGCTTTCCGAACAAAATAGTCGTGAACGAAATGAGGATGTTCGTCAAGCCACGATTCTATCTTCTCCAACTCTGGTAAGCAAAACACATTAATTAATTATTACAATGGTTGAAACAAAGATTAATCTTGACAATAATACTGTAAAAAGAAGATGAAAATCAAAATTTGAATTAAATGATTTATTACTTACTACTCGTATAATTATATCAGGAAAAAGATTAAATGTGTGTGAACTAGATTCTAATTCAAGATAACTCTAAGTCGTATCATAGAAAATTAATTCTACTTAAAGTAAAACGAATAAAGTCACCAAATTTAAATTATGAATTAATAACTAGAAACGTGACATTATTCACAAATATCTCATTTAGAAGTTAAATCTTTTAAAACATAACTAAATCAAAATTACTCTGCTATGTTATGCATATAAATTATATTATATAGACTAGGTTTAGAATGATTTGTACCATCATAAGAATTTGTAGTGGTAATACCTATTAATAATGTAAGTTAATTACAACATTTTTAATGGAGATATGCGCGTTGAATTTCAATATCAATTCTCTTTCAGATCACTCGATAGAAATATTTCTTATTACGTGTGCAAATAAATGTATTTTTGAAAAAAAAATGCCGATATTACTTTTTTAAAAAAATGAGAATATCTAGAAATAACAAACAATACCGAAAAATAATATCTATACAGCAAATAACAAACATAAAATAGACCAGAATCTCTGTGGGAGTTACGAACTAATCTGACTTTAACGATGTTCCGATTGTGAGTCAAAATGATCTATCAATGCTAATCCTTTGAGAATTTCTGACAATTGCCCCTGATGTTCGGTATAAAAAATCTGCGTGTATAAAGACAGGACTGTTTTCAAAATGCCTCCAGGGCTTTAAGCAAAACTAAGTATTTAACCCCCCCCCCAATAAAATTGAATTATAATTAAAAAATTGTTTGTATAACATTTTAGATTATTTAAATTCTAAATCATAAAGTTAAATGTTTGAGCTGTTTCTGTATTATAACGGAAAATCAATGAACATGAAAATTACTAGTAAAAAGTAAATGTGAGTGTTAAACTATGAATCGTAAGACATTTCACATTTACAAAAGAATTTTAAAAAGGATATTTCTGTTGCAGAAACAAATTTGTATACATAAATCTTTTGGAAAGCAAACAAGATTATGCAAGATCAGAAAACTTACATTAATTTTTTGGAGACTTTTGAAAATGAAAATTTTTTAACACCGATATGATTTCTTCAGATTATTCTTCCAAATATCAGTATTATCCTGGGTTTTTTTGTTTTTGTTTTGTTTTTCTCAAAATAGTCGCGGTAGCCGCTCCGAGCTCTCCCGTTGACGAGGTGTGAAAGTTCAGAGAAGAAGGTTACAGCTCAAGTGTCGTCCTCGTCACTTGACCGAGGATAAGAATTAGGATGGATTTCGACATCAGCCCGAATATTGTTTTTAGTGCGATGTTAATAAAATCAATCAATGCTGCTTTTTATATTAAATATTATTATGAAGCCTTGCATTCTACAATAGCTATAATATTTACAAATATTTAACATGTACTTTTATGTTAATCGCACTTAAAATCCTAATTATATTGTCACAAGTCGGAAATTTCTCAACAATCATACGGATAATCAAATTTGGAGAAAAATAAATACTAACAATTCAATACAAATATAAAATTTTAATTGGTAAGAGTCAGGCAGTAAATCTATGGCCTCCCGAAAGAATTTCATTATCTCTCTTTTATTTGATTTATTATGTTTTTATTCATCCATTTATTTGAAACGTAATTTGATCGTAAGTTATAAATTTAAATTTAATCATATCATTAGGTTCATTTCGAAGATACTTTGCTCACATTGTTTAAATGTACTCATGATATGATTATAGATATCTTTAACCATAATACTCAAGAATAATTTAATTTCTCAAAATACTTGAACATTTTCTGCTGCTTTAATTTTGATTAGAATCACAGAATTCTAAAATTAATATGCATTGTTACAAAAAAAAAGTCGATTCTGCGACGGTGTGGAGCTCTTCCATAGTGGGATCCGTGAAGATCGTTTATGTGGCGTGGGTAGAGAGGGAATTCACCGACAAGAAAGAACGGGAGATAAAAACTGATTAAATTCGATCTGAAAGAACAAATTGTTTTTTTTTTATTCTTCATGCTTAGCTTGATCTTTTTCCTGTGTTAACTTGGATTAATTATTCCTAAAAATTATATCTTAAAATTCCATCTTAAGAATTAAATGCTAAATAAAAATTAAAAGTGAAGGGAGAAATTAATTAAACTAGCAATGCCTATGAAGATGAGATATGACAATGAACCCAATAGGATCACCGTTTATTGCTTTTTCTTTAATTAATAATTATTAAAACAGTGAATTCTAAATAACATTTTTACTTAAAAGCTTTGTTACAATTATGGCAGAAATTATTATACAATGGAAAATCTAATTGTGATGAAGTCATCTCTAATGTCAGTGGCAGAGAAAACTTCTGTATTGACCAAAGAAAGGACTGCGGGACAGGTACGAATTTTTTTTCTGACATTTGTATTTTAGGGCATACATTAGAGAAATAACGAGAATTATGCAAATATTTATGAAAAAAAATATAAAAGAATATTCTTGAACTAGTAGGAATTCGAAGCATGAATCATACTTTTTATGTTATATATATATATATATATAATACACACGCACACACAGACACATATATATAATAGGAAAAGTTCAGTAGAATTCTTGTACAACTTTACTAACAGTACTGAGCAATGCAGAAAAGTTATACCAATAAAGAGCTCAGGGGATTACGTGATATTTAGAAAACATCAGTTACACAGCTCGTGAAAAGAAATCACATTTACATATGTTAAAGTAGAAGAAAATATTTAAATTTCGCAAATTTGGATTTCGTCAAGAATGTAAAAATGGAGCAAGAAAAGAAAATTTAATTAATATTAGTAATATCAACCTGTGTTATATAATGAATAAGTAAGTGAATATATTTGAGACCAATTTTCGCATGTTTAAACAGAAGCATATTACAATGTTACTTCTAGAATTTCTAGAATGCCTCTAAAAGTTCCTGAGAAATTTCTCTTTAATTACATTGTAAAAAAATTAGAAAGACCTCGAAAGATTTCATATAACTTGGCAAGGCCTACCAGAGGTTAAAAGTCCCTCTTCTTCCTAGCATAAGTAGATAATAATGAATATAGATAATCTGGAGATCCTAAATCAGTTAAATACATGTAAATGTTTCTTAATTTTATTGAAGATTTTGAAAAAATATTTTAAAATTGTTTTTTCTTTAAAGTGGATGCAATTATTTACACTTATTTGGTTGAAATTTGTTTCTATAACATATAATTCTTTATCTTCAACCAAATATTTTAAATATCAATACTAAAGAACTCTTTTTCAAGTGATGAAGTTCAAAAATTTGATTCTTTTTTAAGGGAAAGTGCAAGCTAAACCGTCACCAACTTGATTTGGTTCGGGTTTGGTTATATTATCATCGTCCTAAAAGCAACACGAAGGCTATTGACAACGGAGTTCGTAATTTTGAGCCTCAGTCAAGTGAAGAGGATAAAACTGGAGCTGACACCTCCCTCTTCTAACATCCACACCATGCCAACGTCAGGGCTTTGAATTTCGACAGATTTAACGTGCATCAGCCCGGCTACACGGCAGGGCATTTGTGGTATCAAGGCTCTAACCCATGACTCGACGAATACCACGGGACGCGAGTTTGCGACTATCACCACTAGGTTACCGCCGCCACACTATGAATTTGAAATTAGATATAACATTCTTATTTTACTTCCTTCTCATTACGTTAAATTGATGGATGCTCTTGTTGGATAAAAAAAGTAAATGAATGAAATATATACCCTACTCCTTGCTACTGGATGGGCTTGATATTTGAATAAATATTTCTCATTTATTAAATAATTTGAATATTTAATTAAAATTGTTTCCAATATTTTTGTGAAAAATTACATTCAAATTCAATAAGGCTGCCAGGAAAAGTTTTTTCTTTGCTTTGAAGATTAATTATTTAAAATAAAGGAAAATGCAATATTTTTAAAATGTATACTGTAAAAGAAAATTATACAATGTTTCAGAAGAAAACAATGATGAATTCGTAATGAATTTGTAATTGTTTTCTTTTGTTAATTAAAAGTAATTTGGAAGCTCAATTTCAATGCCAGCGTATAAGCAATTAAAGAATTCACAATTAATCAATTCCTGATTATTTTTTAAATATATATGCATAGATATTTAATAGTTATGATTGGCTGTTTACCTTTTATGTTCATTAATAAAATAACGTTTCCATTTAAAAAGCTTTTTAAAGTACAGGCTATAACAAAAAAAAATCAACGCACCAATAAAGAGTTGCCTGATTGAAATGAAATTGCTCATGAAAAGACATTGGGACTCAAAATGCAAATGATTAAACTTTGGTGTCCAATGAATGAATAACGAGAGTTGCAGCGCATCAGAACTGCGCATTCAGCAAGTGTATATAAGGAGCGATTCTCAATCGGATGGTCAAAATTTCGTTTACATTTTGACTGTGAATATCTTACGTCGACTGTAACAATGCCTCGCCGAAGGATTTGTGCATATTATGTGCAGATGTCAGAATTTGAAAGAGGTCGTGCTATTGGTATGAAAGAGGCTGGTTGGAAGATTCGAATAATCGCTCGACATCTGGGTCAAAGCGATGTGGCGATTATACGATGCTGACAAGAGTAGACCAATAGCATCAGATATCAGCGTCAAAACGGCAGTGTCAGCTGAGGATCTCAACAGAACGGGAAGACAGAGCGATTGTCAGAGAAGCTGTTATAGCACCGGATTCTTCGTTATCAACTAACCACCGTGTGGCACTCATGTATCCAACATGACCCTCGAGAGACGACTCAGAGAGCGGAATTTACGCTTGCGTTGAACGTTACGCCGCTTTTCTCTCATGTCTGTATACCGTCAAGTCCGATTACAGAGGTGGTTGAGGTTGATCAATTCGGAACTGCATTGACTAGGGACGTATAGTCTTTAGTGACGAATCACGATTCCAACTGTGCCCTGACGACAACTGCAGACGCGTTTGGAGATGCTTAGGGCACCGTGAGAATTCTGCCCCTACTATCACACGCTACACAGGCTCACAACAGGGCGTTATGGTGCGGGGTGCCATTTTCTTTGATAACCGGACCTCTTTAATAGTCATAGTCATTTTTGGCACACTGAGAGTACAGTGGTACGTAGACGAAATTCTACGACCAGTTGTGTTACCGTTCCTTTTGTGATACCCAGTAAAAACTTTTCAACAAGATGATGCCCTGTCACACATGACACATGTTACTATAAATTATCTTCCAGGTTTCTCGATACTTCTTCGGCCAGATAGGTTGCCTGATTTCTCTCCCATAGAGCACATTTGGAACGTTATGGGAAGGCCATTGCAACCATCCCGTAATGTAGATGATTTAACTTAATAGCTGGAGACAATTGGGCTCGAAATTCCGGAGGACACCATCATGGAACTATATCAGTCTATGCCACACCGGGTGACAACTTGCATCCAGGCCAGAGGCGGACCAACGCCTTATTGGTTTCCTCCGTTTATAACGGCCAAACTCTGAAGTAAATCATCCAATTGTTCTGAAATTTTAATGGTTTGTTTTTCTAAATATGTTCTGCACATACAACAATTTTTTTTATTGCAATCGGACAACTGCTTCTTGTTGCATCGGTTTTTTGTTTGTTTGTTATAAAGTGTATTTAAACAAAGCAGAATCTTCCAGAAAATATATTAAGAGCAGGTACCATATGATTTTATCTATTTATCATCTGTAAGCAGTCTATTTTATTCAATTACATTTTACATACACACACAGTCATATCATGTGTTTAATATAAATTAAATTATATTTCTTTCACAAGAAATCTACATATTATGAAAACCAAAGAAATCTTCATGATATGAAAACTTTCTCTATTGCAAGATAGTTTGTTAAAAAAAAAAAAACTTCGTTTCTTAAAAAGTTCATTGTTCGATAAGTCAATAATTTGATACTTGTCCTTAAAGATTATTTTTCAAATTCTACACGTTAAAAATACTCCTAGACTTATTTTGTAACCCTCGCAATTTTTTCGAAACATTTAAGTGAATTACATTTGTCTTAATTCATTGGTATGTAAAGCATACTTAATGAAGAAAATTTATTACATTCGTTTTGCTGAGTATTGAAAATAAACGATTATAAGTGAATATTAAAAGTAATGCGGTAAAATTTCTCATTGAATCAATATATATCAATATCAATATTTTTATTTATTATTCCTATTTATTATTTTATTTATTTCATATCTCTTTTGAATTCAGAAAAACTAACCTCGGAGGAAATATTCCTGCGAAATTTATCATAATTTCTAAAGTAACCAACCAAAAACAGCATGCAATTATATGCCTAATTCACCTGCTTTATTTAAAAAGACTAGATATTTAAGCTCCTTTGCAGTACACTAAAATATCCATAATTATATATTCAAAGTAGCAAGATAAAACCCCTTCAGTATGAATGAGCATGAAAAGAAAAAATAAACATGAAATTTCTTTCCTAAAAGAAATTTCAGTTTTATCATCTGTAAGTTGCTTTGTATATATTAAAAAATGGTTTCAAAAAATGTATTCCTTTAATTGGTTACAAAAGCATGAATACCTTAGAAACGTGTTACATAATTAATTACAGCAAAAAAGTCATTAGATCAATTTCAGCAACGCTATTTATCATTTAAATAAATAACTAATTCTAAAGACAGTGACAGTCAATTCATTACGTGCCTAAGCGATGTTTAATGATTTATTTGTGTACCCAGATAACCCAAATTCTGATTTACTTTCATTTCGTCATAATATTGTTAGATGGTGGTAGATGGTAAGAAATTTTAGTAAGAATCCTCCTGGGATATTGTCTGTGATACAAAAGGTGAAGAAAAAAAAGCAAGATGTTATGTACAAATTTGAAATCTAGCTTTGTATCAAAAACATTATACTTATTATAAAATAGTTGAGACTTTTATATCGCATTAAAAGGTATATTTCATTAAAAGTTGCAATAACCTATTTCCAAAATTTTATTTTTATAGAAGCACTAAAATAATGATTTATGGAGAGAAAAGGTTATACTTTGAAGTCAAATGGCAAATATTAAAGCGAAAAACATCAATACCTCTTCCGTCTGCTATCCTTAGTAAGTGCCAATAAGCGAAGGTGTTCTATATCTGTTCACAGAGGTTCTGCAGTAATTCATTCACATCATATATTAATTACGTATTCACCCTCTAAACATCTTGGTATATGAGCGCGTTTCATTGGTTTGTAGGATGTCAATTTTATTTCAATATACTGGTTTGTCTTTCCATAATAATAGGATCTTTTGAAAGTCTGTTTCACTTTAGTTTTACCTTTTCTCCCTCGCTGTTTCTGAAGAGTTTGAAGTTTGTCAGATGTAACTTTAAAGTTTTTAATTTGCGTTCATTATAATAACATTAGAAAGTGAGTACGATGATTCAATGGATTATGTATTGGACGGCTTGCATGACAATTGTTTAAATGGATCTAGGATTATGTTGGATTTGGAATCAAATGTCGCAGATCAATTGTTTATTAACGTCACTCTTAGAAGCAACACGAGAACTACGGTGACATACCTCATAATTCGGTGAAGTGACGAAGACAACATCTGAGGTGATAAATTTCTCCAAATTTCCACATAAAGCCAATCAAATGTAACAGAATTAAATATCATTGAGGCATCTTTAAATTATAAAGACATAGATGAGGTATTTGCAGAAGCAGTAACTGTCGAGAGATCAGATGTAGATGGATTTTTTTGGACAGTGATTTTAGACATTTCAAAGGCGGTAATATTATTTTTGCAGTGATTTCTCAATCCGTTTGGACGAAGTAGAAAAAAATTTCATATTTATGACTGGGTGAATGTTTGTATTACTAGTGGAAATAAGAAATTGTGAGTTCCCTTCTTGCAGACGTAATTTTTATAAGAAGGTCCCTGGAGGTGTGACATTTTAATAGACTTTAGTTCACATCTGCAATGACCGTCCCCTTTGTTATGACCAGCTGATAGTTTTATAAAAATGAGCTATTGCGACACAGTGTTATCTTTGGTGAGTGTGAGTGATGGTGATGTTTAAAGGCGCAAGAGCCAGATATAGCTATGATCCGCCAAACAAGGAGTAACCGTGATCTAGACATTTGAAAAAATGACAAAAGGTTCAAATTAGCTGACAAGGAGTGTCGAAAAGGAAGATGAATCACTAGGGTAACCCGGGGATGCGACATTCATGCTTACTAAAAACAGCAAAAACCATGAAAAAGATCACTAAAGTGTCTCGGATGAGTGATGCCCATATTTACCAGAAGAAGGTAAGCGTCTGAAGGCCCTGTTACCGCTAGAGGGATATGGTAACCATAAAAAAAGTCGAGTATCTAAGATAATAGTAAATAAATTGTTCGTGAATATATGGAGAAAACGTAATCTGACGGACTTTGAACACAGAATTATTGAAGGAATTTCGGAGTCATGAATTTGAAAGGATTCATGAATTTTTGAAATGTTCACAAGCAGCTGTGGTTACAGTGTGTCAAGACTGGAATGTTAGGCAAAACAAACAAAAAAAAAAAGGTGGGTCTTTAAATTGTGGTTGTTACTGAGGTGAATGATCAGAATGATAATAGTGCATTGAGGTGAATGATCAGAACGATAATTTTCCAAAATGGGGAAGAAAAGAGAATGATAATACTGCAGCAAATTAAAACAAAGATTTAACGTGCTTCTTTCCAACTACTCAGTAGATCTTTATTTACACCATGATTATAATCCACGTTTCGATGGGAAAGATATACAGACCTCAAACTTGCGACAATAACCACTCGGTTTCATGCTGGTGAACACAGTGTAGTGTTTTGGATTATGTTTTCCTGGCATTATTTGGACCCTTTATTTCGTGTATATGGATGTCTGAATAAGACAACCATTTTTGTTGACCAAGTTCATCCTGTAATGCTGATGATTAATCCCAATGACACTAGATATTTTCAACAGGATAATGCGTCCCACTATAGAGCTGGTATTGCATAGGATTGATTTAAAGATAGTAATGAAGACTTCACTTAGTCGAGTTGGCTCCTATAACCTCCAGATCGCAATCCTATTGAACATTTGGGGAACGAAGTTGACAGAACCATCCGACATCTAGATCCCAAACTAACCAACATCACATAATTGGCAAATACTGTACGAATACTTCCAAGTACAAGAGGTTGAAATTTAGATCTTGTGATTAGAGTAAACTTTAAGATGACGGGCGAGACCTATTATACGATGTCGTCACGAATTTAACTAAGAAAACTAAAATAATAAGGAATATCAAAAAATTTTATGGTGTTAGTTTTTAGAATAGCAATAGGGGGAAATAATGTTATAAGCATCCAAATTCTCTTCAAACGCAAAGCAGATTTATGGATCAAAGCTTTTGAGCAACATTTTGATGAAAGTTACTCAAAACACGCACGCACGCACGCATGCACACACACACACACACACACACACATAATCATGTCACTCAAAAATTGTTATAAGCAAAATTATTAAGTTCTAATAAAGTAAGTTGGTTCGGTAATTTATTAACACCATACTACATCAGATTGCTTGATGTACATAAAATTCGTAAAAGTTAAAAGTGTTGTAATTTAACTTCATTTTCATTAGTTCGAATTTTGAAATAAAAAAAAAGTGGCATTATTAAATGTACATTCTGCCAAAGAATTATCACGAATTTTTAGAAAAAAAAATACTTTCGAAGTTTTTATTTAAGAATAATTTTGCATTTTAATGTTTTGTTTGTTTATTTTTAGTTATTTAATCAATATATACAAAGCACTAAATTGTTTTTAATTATAAATTGTATAAATAACTTTAAAAATATAAAATACGTTTTTTTTCCAGACAGCTTACGTCTTTTTAATTAATATTTTAAACGACAAATACCAGAATTAATTTAAAATATAAAGCATAGGATTAATCAATTTCAAAGTAAACCCGTTTTATTTTATCCTCCTTTGGATGTATAGTATTTATATAAAAGCCAAGTAAATCATATTCGGTTACGTAATGTACAGTTTGATTATGTACATATTTAAAAATTATTTCCTAATGTAACTCAAAGAAGAGCTAACGAGTATTTTACCGATATGTTAGTTACTAAGCTTGGGTGTAGAGAAGTAGCTACAGAGATTTTTTTTTTCTTAAAATCAGTACACGGTTTAGAAATAAGATAAACCATAGAAGTATTTGTCTTAAGCTATAGCAAATAAGAAATGTTTTATAAGATTCAGAGGTTCTGCAGAAATAGCATTTTATATTGTCATGAAGCAGAAGTTTCACTCGCAATGAAGTATTACAAATGCAGAATGCTTTTTCAGATCTTCACACGTTTAAAGGACGACCCGCGGATCGCGCTTATCTCTTACCAGAAAAAGCCAAGACTGATAAGACCAAACCTTCAGACTTACTTAAACGCACAGTTTGGCAAATGGAAGACGAGCGCTAATGCTATAGCCTTTTTTTATATACTATATAAATGTCGGCACTTTTGGGGAAAGTGCTTTTATCGTTTGGATAAGCACCGAGCCAGAAAACATAATTTTGCTTTGCTTCCTTAACCGAATTCTCTGGAAATATCTTACAACTGATGAAACGAATAACACAAATTTATGCTGCTTGTCTTTTAACTAGGTATTTCGTTCGTTACAGGTCGTGTAAAGGCAGTACATTACATGTACACGATTTCCATAAATGCATTATATAAAGAGTTGTGTTAAAGTCTCATACGCATCACATTTTTCAACTGTGAGTCCACTGTATTAAATTATCATCTCTACACAATAAAACATCCACTCTACTTTCAATAAATATTCTTTTTCAAACATGGATTGTATTTTTGTTAATTATGTTTAAAATTTGAAATTTTAGCTTTAAAGGTGCAAAATTTCTGCTTTCGCATTCAGATCATATACAAATATTGTTATATTCTATACATCACTTTTAAAGGATATTTTTTTCAGACACAACAGATATCAAGAAAAGATATAAAAAAAAAACCCGCATATTGTAAGATTTGTACAAACTACAAACTTAGTCAAAATGTCAAAATCATTTGATTCCAAAAATCATTTTATCAAAAAAAAAATGTTTTTCCACCCAATATATTTACCAAAATTGTTCAAGAGATAATTCGTTGTTTGATTTGAATATTAACATGGATTAGAAATTACACACACCAATGCTATTGGTGAGGACCTGTCAGTTTTGAAGCACATACAAAGGACGAAAATGACTCAAGACCTAGTATTTTCCTAACTTCCATTCCACATTAAGGTAGGATATTGAGCCCTAATTTCATTATGTGTACAGAAGCTCTATATTTTTAAATAATCCCGATGTAAAAAAACGAAGATGGAATACGCAACCTTTTTACTTAGATCAAAAAGGTTTTAAACAAATTAAAATTCATAAACTGAGTCTACATGTCTTTTGCTATGTTTCTAAGATCTCCTTCAAATAAATGATATATTTATTTCTAGAGTTACTTGTTTAATAGTCTTTTACTATTCAAAAATAAATTTAAATAATTTATATATCGAACTTTTGCAGGCTCTAAGCACTTCACAAAAGTATAAATTTTTCTAAGTGAAGCTTTACTTTTGGAATAACTATAAGTTCAGAGTAATAAAAAATTATTAATTTTACAAGCAAAATAGCCAAATTCAGATCTTAATTTATTAATGCTCTCACCTCAAGTGGTCTAAATCGTATTTAAGTTAATACTTAAGTCCTAAATTAGTTTGTGAAATTAATTTACTTTATAATTTGATATTCTTATGTGTATTTGAAGATAATTTTTAAGAATAGTAATAATTGTTAAATGTCAACTAAAATATTCATCGCAATGATTGTCGCAAAAATAAGTACATTCGAGTAATTTACAAAGTTTTTGTAATAAAAATTTGTTATTACATGTTGACATAAATATATTCAATATAATTTTCCAATTTGACTCATTTTTTTTTTCAAATTCCTTAAAAAATATTATACTAGTAGATATGATTTCATTACTAAGTGAAATCATTAAAACTAAGTAAAATTTTCAAATGTTTCAATATAATGTTACTTTTCAGGAAAATTAACAGAAAGTATGAATGAATGAAACTACTGCAATTATTGTATTTTTCATGATAAACTCCATACAAGTTAATTGCATCAATATTAAATTAAATTTTAAATTAATATGAATGTTAATTTTAGAATTGATTGCATACACATGTAAATTTTATAATATTAAGATTAATTTAATCTCAGTTACTTAATTACTATTCACATTGACCTATATAAGATAAAACTTATTTAACGAGCGTGATCATAATGGTTTTTAACTACAACTTTAATGTGAACTACAACTAAACAATGAACTCTCGATAAAAAAACCAATTCTGAGCCGCAGTCGAATTACAAGCACGACACCTTATTCTATATCTTACCATGTAATTCTTACAGCATGCGAAAGTTTGGGGGGTCTTATGGTATTAAAGGTGCAGCACGTCTAAGCAATCTATTTTAATGTCTTCAGTAAAAACAGGTTTCCAGCTTGCAACTCGAAGGTTATAGAGTCTTTCTCCACAAATCAAAACATTCTCAATCACAATAGTATCCAACACATCAAACAATTCCTTATTTACTGATACTAATGTTTCGGGTGTATAATTTACCTTTTGAAAACTTATCTTTTGCATTATTATTACAAAAACCAATACACAGCTCTTTTTAAATGACTCCATTTTACAAATATAATTCCAATAAATATTTTAGTTTCTAAATATTCTGTATATTGGCAAATTTCACAGGCATTATTTGTTGAAAATGGGAAATAAAACAAATAATTCGTTATGCGAGAACTGTACGATGAATAAAGTGTTAAATTTACAGAAATATATTTAAGAGGTCTTATCAGACCAATAAGTCGATTCATGGTAGGGATTTTTTTTTTAAATTTAAATTAATCTATAAGACTTACTTTTGATATCGATGACGAAATTTGGATTACCGTAAGTTTTATGAAACAATGACTAATATATTCAGCGCAAATTTCTTACCATCAAATTATAAATAATTTCTACTACATACCTGCACTGATAAAAGCTCTGCCATTTGAAAGAATGTGATTTACATCCATTTAATTGTAAAAGTTTTAACAGTGATAAACGAGAATAATTCATTTTTTTCTTCGGTAATCAAGCAAATGCATTGTTGAGTTTGGGAGAGATCTGTTACAGATCTACACTTTTTAGACATGTCACAATCGAATTTCTATGGTTTAGTGCGCATCTAAAGAACTTAAACAAATTTTTTATTAACTCGAACGGTAAAAGGAGGAGCGCAGGGAGAAGGGATGGACTGCGATTAGCCAATGGCTTGAGTAGCGCGACGAGTTTGGAGGTGGACTGACGTGTTAAACTGACCCAAGTAATTCTTTCTTTCGAGCTCGTATATTGGTTACTAACGTTGGTGTTACTCTTGAGCGCTTCTTGTCTCCACCTCACCTTCACGCCATCTGCTTGTTTGAGAAGTTAAGCAAGTTTTTCGAAAGCTAAAAAAATATTTTGCTTTCCTAAACCCTTTTTCCATCAAAAAGGAAAAAAACGGAAAAAAAAAAAATGAATGCAGTGTTGATTTCCTCCAAGGTTAAAGGTAAATATGGAATACAGGAGCTCTTATGAAGAATGCTTCGGTGCACTTTTTAATTTGTTAGTAGATACAACTTTTACTACTTAATAAAATGTAACCAGTATTTCTTTAACACATGACAACGATAACTTCATAGAATCTTAAGCGACGCTTTATCTTCAGTGTAATGTAGTAAGACATTATGCAAAAAAAATTCAACTCAATATTCTACTCGCGAGAAGAGAGAATAATAAAAGAATTAGGGGAATTTTAAGTCAGCATTAATTATCTGGGGATCTCCTCGACAGGTTTTTCACCCAGGATATTCCAAAATAACTTGCGAATTGAAATTTTAAAGATGTGTAAGATATTTATTAGGATTATTTTAACTAACTGACATTTTATAATTTTGAAAAGATTTTGTTTGAAAAAGCATCATTTTACAGAGAACAAAAATTTGATAGAAAAACAAATTTCAGTAAGAAGTGTTCAAATCAAAGCTAATGTAAAAACATAAATGTTCTTTTATAAAATTAGATTTCTTTGTGGAAACCATAAAAAAAAGATGCTAAAAATTTACGAAGATACCGTTTGTATTATGTATATCTAGTAATTTGCTGAAAAATAATTCTTTACAAAAAAAAAACCCAGGTTTTTATTTCATCTTTCCAGCGGCTGATATGAGTTTTTGTCAATAGCGCTCATGCAAAAATGTAAATTTTCTAAACAATAGTTTCCAAAAATATTATAAATAAAATAAACATGATCTCGTTTTTGGTAGAAGTGAGTCTCTTCATTTAACTACAATTTCAAGTAAGAGATGCAAATATATTAAGAGTACTACACATTTATATGGCATGAAGTCGTTGAACTTGTACTATAAAACATTTGTATAGATTTCAAAAAACTTTTATAGTTATGTATAATTAACGTAATCGTTCGGCCTACGTTACATAACATCTACGTATTGTCTGGCTGATCTGAGAATTATACAAACGCCCTGTTGAGTGATTTTCTGTTTCTTATGCAAAGCAATGTCAAGCCACAAAAGCCTTACAATAAGTAATTTACATTGATAAATACTGCCTACATTACACATTTGTTTATTAGCTGTAAAAGAGACTGTAGAGTGTAGGACAGCATAAAGGATGAAACAACAAGTGGTTCAGTTCTGGGCGTTAGGTCTAGAGGGCAAAAGAGCAATACAGGTCATATATAAGATTCCTATTTCAGGATTTTTATTTGGATCAGTTTTGTGATAAACATTTTATTTTTAAATATTTAATCTTTTAGAGATAAAAAAAAATGGTCTAGTTTTAAAATCGTGACTTTGCTCTAATGTTGTACGAGTGTAATTAGTGATGGAAAGAATAGTGTTGAGCTATGGCATGGATGCAAGGATGATATACACGTTTTTAACTAACTTTCTTAAATTCTGCGCATTCAGGGGCTTGTCTTCTTTAGTAAGATACAAGAATCATGACTTTGATGCACCCTAGTGACTTTTTCCTTTTCCATGGGGCTTATTGTCTATGGTAAACATGAGTGATGCACCCCCGGGATACCCATACGATCCTTTTCTACTTTCGACACTCCTACTCGTCAATCATTTTTAACTTTCTTCTCCATTTTAAAATGTCTATATCACAGTTACGCCTTGTATTGGTGCAGTATAGCAGAATCTGGTTTTGGCGTCATAAGATTTCACCAGCACTCACTCACATTCTCAAATTACACACCATCTGAGTCTCTTTATGAGAATAGCATTCGGGTTATTATTTAGCACTTCAAATTTTTACCCACACAGGCAAGTTTCTTACAATTTAAATACATTTAATACACATATATAAAGCTCAATTACTTAATATGCTCTCAGCGAAAATAAATATGAATTACGGAATAGACTGGCTTTCAAGGAGCTAATTTATGTACGGGGTTATTGTAAATGTTTTATTCTTGCACATGAATTAGATGGCATAAAATGTCTTGGCAAATTGATCAACATATTAGTGGAAAGTATTTTTGATTTTTTTGATATATCGTTTATTAACGTCGCTCTCAGAAGTAACACGAGGGCTATTGACGAAAGACCTCGCAATTTTGAAACTAGCGAGGACGACACACCTGCGTTGCCATCTTCCTCTCTAAACCATGCTAAAGGGAGAACTTGGGACCTCCATAGGCTTAATGTCCATCAGCCTATCTACACAGCAGATCTTCAGTGGCACCTGAGATCGAATTCACGACTCGAGGGAAATAACGCCAGCCACAAGTTCACGACCATGACCACTAAGCCATCGCGGCCACTTAGTGATAATATAGATGAAAATAAATGCATAGAATATGACCACATGCGTAGAATCTATGATATTTAAATATTTGTATTATTAAAACTCTTGGAAAAAGGCTTATAATGTTAAATATGCAACATTTTTTCCCTACGTAATATACTCTGAGATTGCCACACGAAATCTAAATTTTAAAAGTTTAAAAATTTAAGATTTTAATCATTAACCTTTTTAAATCAGTTTCCTTAAAATCTCAGCATCACACTCTAGTATCCGAATCATGTTCTTAAATGGTTAAGATTCTAAGCTATGTGTTTAAAATATAGTTATAAAGCATTTGAAGTCGTGTACGATTCGAGGCATCGTAAACAGGATTTATCTAACTTTTAATGAGATAAGGATTCCATTTAAATTACGTTAGAACCGTTTGAACCAACGCACTACAAAAGTATAAGCCGGTAAACGGGAGAAGTTTAATCATATTCGAGGAAAAATATGAGCAGTAATTGTCATAATCAAGAAGATGAAAATTTGATTGAGAAACAGTAAAACGATGAAAATTTACTTCAAAAACGGTTATTTTTGGTATTAATATAAATTAATGAATTTTTTCCTACAGCCTCTTATTGTTAAATAGAAATAAGAAATGAGGAAATTATTTTTACTTATAATGAACTGACCAACCTGGAAATATACAAACATAATTTATAAAATAATCAATAAAGAACAATTTATAAGCAATTATGAAAAACTGATAGCACTGAAAGAATTTCAAAAAACTTTGAAATCCTAAAATAACAGCAGTGAACTATTAGTGAAAGAACTCTTAATCATTTTAATTCACCTTGCTTTGAATTATGTCACAATAGAGCTATGTAGTAGGCAATTGGCAACAAACCTAAATATGTGAAGTCGTACAACTATAAGAATTCACTCTTAACGAAAATATTTTGAGGTTTTGGGGAATTTATGCGAATTGTACTGTGCATGGTCTTGGATTATCGAAGGATCCATCAACGAAGCTGCTACTTCACCCATTGCAATAGCCTTATTAAATAATAAAAGCTGAAAATTACAGATAATTTAAAAATATTGATTTCTAGGTTATTTATAACTTTAATAGAAGAGAAGTTAAGAAATGCACTAAATATATATGCATGCATAATTTTAAAAACCTTGATACGAAACAATGATACGAAAAAGAATAAATTAAAGATACAAATAAAACAAATCTTAAAAAGGACACATTTCAGAGATTTTGATACGTATTAAAGGACAATTTTAAGCTTAATATTGAAGTTTTTCAAATGCCGAGCCAACGTGAACGTGTTTTATACATTAATATATCGAAAGGATCAATATAAATGCAATATTATTCTTAATTTAATCTTTTAAAAAATTAATGAAGTAATAATTGTTAAAAAGGCATTGCTTGCGTCTTACTGCAATAATTTTTTTACCATTTACAAAAAATTACTGTTGTAGTTAGTAGCAGGAAAAAAATGAATATACATAGATTCTATTTCAGGATACATTAAAAAATGCTCATGTTTTTAAAAACACAAATTCCCAAACCACCTATCTTTGATGAAATCCATAAACGAAGTCTTCATCTGACTCAGAAAAAAAATTATTACTGTTCCATATTTAGCTATTTCAATTAATGAAAATTAACTTCGTTCTTTCTTCTATAAGACGATTTTTTTTGTTTGATTGGTTATTAACGTCGCACTAAGTAGCAATACGAAACTGACCTCGTAATTTTGAACCTCGATCAAGTGACGATGACGACACCAAAGTTGGCACCTCCTTCTCCTAACTTCCACACCACGTCAAAGGAAGGATCTATGACCTTGATTAGATTTAGCATTAATCATCGCTGCAACACTGCAGGTCTTTATTTGAATCAGGGCTTGAGCCCGTGACTCAAAGAAAAACAACGGAAACTGCGAGTCCCTGACCGTGACTATAAAGTTACTGTGTCTTTATTAGACTTGGAGTGTTTTCCTCTTTCAATTGAAGATAAACATTTTATTAAATTCTTTGAACAGAATATAATATTTTGAATATTACTACTCGTTATTTCTATTTTAAGTATGCTGAAGCTCGGAAAATTATCGTAACAGTTTCATGAAAAAAAAACACTTTTTATGAATTTTGCAAAACCTCTTACTAGATAGATGACTAGAAAGATAAGATATTGATAGTTTCAAGAAAATTAAATGATTAGAGTAACTGAATTCCGTTACAACGTTTGATTTAAGGTATAATTATCTGAAAATATTGTTAATGTAAATTAAATATTTTATCGCAATTTACAGATACGTGACTTAAATCTAACCTTACCATTCAACTCTATGTCATATGTTAATGCAAATTCAAAATATTTTCCTTCAGTATCGCTAAATGATATGCTAATTATGATCATAAACATTAATTTATCATTCCTATTCATATTTAGAAACTTAAACATGCCTATTAAAATAGCTTAATAGTTCAATCATGATTAAAAATCTTAAGGAATTAACTGGATTGAAGCTCTTGGTAAATGAGCCATGAGAGTTGCTCTTGGAATATTTTTTGAAGGTAACTAAATAGCATTTAAGAAAATTAATAATATTTCAAACCGTATATTTCTCGAATAATATTTGCTTACTTGTTATGAAGATTTGATTTATTGATGATTATCAACTTCGCATTTTGAAGCAACGAAAAGTTTATTGGCGACAAACTTCATAATTATGAAATCCGATCAGGCTGAGGTGACGAAGCCGACATCTCAGCTGACCCTCACCCTTCTCTTAACTTCCACACCATGCTAATGAGAGGGCTTAGAGCCTTGATAGCTTCAATGAGCATTGGCATTGCTACCCAGGGCTTTAGTAGCATCAGGATTCTAAGCAACGATTCGACTGAAACGACGCCCGGTCATGAGATATCGATTATGGACTGTAGTAACAGTAAATAGGTTAACCGGCTGAATGATGAATTGGGAATTTTAACTTAGTATTGTTATTAGTAATTCTACATTGTTTTTACCGGTAATTTTGATATAAATTTTGTGCATAATTTCTCACATTTTTCTACTTATCCCCAGCTCTCTGGACGTTTCGGTAGTCTGAAAATGCTAATCAGTCTCTGGAGTGCACAGACAAAAATATTAATAAAATAATTTTAAAAAGAATTGAAGCAATTTCAAAAGAAAAAGATAAAAGAGAAACATATTCAAATTAATGTATGATTTTTAATAATTTTTAAACTAGTAAAAAAATATATGGAATTTGAAAGAGGGATTTACACATAGGAATCTTTTTTTACACATAGGGATTATTTTGTATAAAAATTAGATCGCAATAAGGTGACTTAAGTGTTGATCAATAAGGTTTCTTACGCGGTTATTTACTCAAACATACTGACAAATATATGATAGTTCATGTATTTAATTATATATTTCATAATTTTTTCATTGTGAAAAATTATTCATGTATAAGTTTATCATTAGTGAAAGAATTGTTGAATTTCATTTCTATTCAAAATACAGTTTATTTTCACATACTATTGTCACAATAAATAAGAATAAAAAATACTTATCGCTACGAAATTTTATTTTATATTCATATCTTAAAACTCTCAGTAATTTACCAATATACTGGTTTTATTTGAAAATTTTACCGAATTAACAGAAGTAGAAAAAGCTGATAAATTTGCAGTCCCCACTCGCGTGATCATTCGGCTATCGTAAGTGTTGAAATTATGAGGGATGAAGAGCAAAAAGGGTTATTACCTTTTGCTAGATAGTTAGCCTATTTCTACTTACTCTAATCAATGCACCTCACAATTTTGAACCATGGTCAGATATGAAGAGGACGACACCTGAGCTGACACCTCACTCTCCAAATGTACTCCACTTCTTTTTTAAAATTTTGAGCATCAACAAATTTATCGTGTATCATCTATTTCTCAAAAAGGATCGTTAAAGATATCATGACTCGAACACGCAGCTCTACTGAAAAATTGCCGGTCACGACTTCACGACTATGACCACTCGGCTACCGTTTCGTAGGCTAATGTTCAATTATAATCATAAGCCAAATCTGCATCTTTCATTTTAAAAATAAAATCTTACCTTAACCAAAAGCCCACTGCCAACTTCTAGTAAAACATTAACGTAACCAACAGAATAGAGTAGTTACGAAATTGAGGCTAACTAAAGATTGTAAATCATGCTAATTATGAATTTCAATTATGGAATAAAAATATCCCTGATATACGATAACACAACGTGATAATATTGCAAATTAATACTTTTTCATCTTCATTGTATTTTAAAGCAATTTTTCCTCTAAAATTATGTGCAGTTAACTACTAAAAATTATCTTTGAAGTTAACAACTATATAATACGTAAAAGATGTGGTCACAAGATAACTGGATGAAAATAGGCAAAAAAGATAACATTCAGAATAAGGTTTCTTTTTGAGGAAAAGTTAAGCCAAATTTCTATTAAAAAGAAAATTGAGTGTTTTTATACTTGAAAATACAATCAGCATGCATTTAGCACTGACAGACTTCTTAATGATTTTGATAAATATTTATAGCTCACTTTGATAATTCTAATTTTTTTTTCATAGAGCTTGTATTATATAATTGAATTCGAAACAGAGAAAATATAATCTTTTTAATCTGCTACAAGACTTCACAGTTATATTTTATTCATCCTTTAATAAGTAATTAGCAAAAAATAATAATGAGATTTAAAACTGATGGTTTATTCAAAGTTGTTCAGAATCTATTTCAAAACTGAAATAATTCAACAAAATATATTCACAATTGATTACTGTAAAAAAATATTTGAAAAGCTATTTTCCTTCAGTCTTTATTCCTGAAATCGGCATAGATGATTAACATAAATGTTTCTTACTCGTTATTAAAGAAAACATTTTAAACTAATGTAGTTTATCATTCATAATTTACAATCTTTATAAAAATCATTTTTATATTCGATAAATGCTTCATCATTCTTAATCAAACATTCTAAGAAATATTAACTTTGAATTCTGAATATAACTTTGTAGGTGGCATGTATAAAAGATTTGTAGATTTATGTAGAGAACATATCAAGAAGTTTTGAAATATGATACAATGTTTCTACATTTTAATGCTGTTCCATAATTCCTAAATATGTATATACATTTTTGTTGAGCCAAACATTAGTTTTTCCTTTATGATAAGCCAACGAGTTCTATTTAATCAATATGAACTCATTTGCCTTAGTGGTATAGTTTTCTTCAAAAAAAAACTATTTCGACTGACTCTTACAGAATCAGTCAAGAATTTTTAGCATTACTTATTTTGTAACTCTATTATCTCATTTCAAATATTGCATTCAGTTCAAGGAATGGTTTCTGATGTACAGGAACGTGGTAATCATAAATTGCTGAATTTATGATTACCACGTGGAGATTAATATTTGGGAAACAACATCAGAAAACAAATTGTAAACTTTTTTTCTGGAAGGTCGGAATATAACCTTGAAACAGTTGATCCTCCAATTTAAAGTAATCCCACGTTCATCTATGTCACATTACATTCCTCAATATGGATTAAATAAGGCAAATGTGATTTTTTTTTATTCGCGCATTACTGCAACTAAAGCACTTTAGTATTCCTTTCATGTTTTATTGTTTTAACAAAATATATAGGTCACAAATGATAGAAATTCAAATGTAATTGGTGTTCATCCTAGAAATATAATATGCTGCAGAAAATATTCAGTTTTAGTTTGTTTGATGGAATTTAGGAATTTTACGAAACGTAATTATTAAATGTGAAAATAAAGAATCATGATTTTTGATACAGATGAAATGAAATTCAAAATTTCAAAAAAAAAATTCAGTTTTTAAAGAAAACAAAGAATTTTAAAAATTAGCAATCCATCAGAGAGTGAAAATTCAATCTTCATATATACAATGAGATAATACAATATTTAAATGGAAAAATAGGAAATATGAGTTATAAGTTTTAAATCTAGGATTATCTAGGACAACAAAATTATTTAATTACTATTTTTTTCCTTTTAATTAATGCGCCCATATCCACTTAAGTTAGTTTTTCAATCATTGTTAATATCAATCCTTTATAATTCTTATTGAAAAGCTCAATATGTAACTTTGGCATTGTCTCTGGGTATAACGGGAAATGTTTGTTATATATATCCAATAAATATGAAATTCCAGATTCGAAATATAAATTAATGTTAGGGAATTCAGTAATCTAGAATTTTCTCTGCATAAACTAAATTACCTGACTATAAATTCCCAAAATTAAATTGCATATATTATTAAAGATCTACTTTTTAAATGAAATTTTTATGTGGCAAGTATTTATCAAATAATTTAATCTGTGTAAAAAATAAATCTTTTTCTTGCCTGCCTTCCAAGACTTTTGTTCAAAGATATTCATAATGGCAAGTAGTAATTAAATTATTACTGCTTTCGATTTCTTTGTGACTCAGAATGAATTCACTTTTTTCTTCTTTAATTTATAATGAAAAATTGTAGAACTTTTTTCTCATTCCGTTCCTATTTTCCGAAATTTGATTTGTATGAGTTAAATTAATTTTAAAACGTCCCATTATACATAATGGAAAAGTGGAAAAGATACATTTTTTTACAATGCAAAATTACTTTTTTGAAACTTTGTCTTTATATTTTATTATAATATGTATAACAACATTCTTTGGTTTAAAAATATTGTTTATCAAATCGCACATTCAGTACAATTGAAATTGATGGGTAGACATAAACTTGAAGAATTGATGAAATATTATTATTTGTACGGAATTTCTATCATATTCATTCATCAAAGAGATGGGTACGCAAAATATACTACCATTCAATTCTAAACCAGTTTGATTACGTAACGTAACCAATTACGTAACGTAACCATTAGAATTAAAGAACACTGCACACACTATTATTTAAGATCTCCTCAAACTCAGAGCACCATGGAGGATTATGAAGCTTATCATGAATTAATCATTAAAAACCTCCATTATTAAACTAGTAATCGTCTTCCTAATGAATGAATATAAATATTCATTATACTTCTGTAATTCTTAAGAGATAGCATAAAAACAGTTATCATTCATTCATGGGAGATTTTAAGAGTTCCACTGAATACGAATGATGGTAAAATTTCAATGAAAATAGTTAATTACGTGTAGCAATTTGAGGAACGTCAATCAATAACTGCTAATTGTTAAAGACCCATTAAGTAGATGTTTCTTCATTTGCTGAGGTAGACATACGTAAATCAGAAAAAATAATATGATAAACCAGAAATCGTTTTTTACGCATCCATTTTTAAGAAAAATACAGCATAATTAATACTTTGAATTTTATGAGAATTTCTATAAATAAAATTACGAATTGACAAATTATTCTCAAGACATGACCTAGAGATGGAAAATTTATGATCACATGTAATATCAGTGAATGGTATACGAATGGAAACATTAGCATATATTATGTAAATTAATAATGTTGCATATAGCAGTGAATTGTTAAATAACACATGGCGATCAAAAGCGAAAAAACTGTGAACTTACATTATTTTATAATCATTTGCATATGTCATACTTCGAAAAATGTAAGAAATGGAGTTGAATTTAAATTCATAAAGAGCAATATCAAAAACAAATAAAAAGATGGTTAAAAATAAATCATTTTAATGATTCAAAAATCGAAAAGTCATTCGCAGAGTAAAAAAAATTATGTTTTAATAACTTGGTTAAAAAACACTGAATTTTTGTATTTCAAAATAGATTCCAGTCACTCAATAATTAAAAACTCTCCATCTAAATTGTCTTTTTTATATATAAATTGCTTATTTTCTTAATAAATAATTAAATTAGAAAAAAAAAGTCAGATATACACATTGGAAATACTTACTTAAGTTAATGATCTTTATTCTTTTCAAAAGTTAACTTTTTTGTTTCATATATGCAATCCTGATATTAAAGGTACTTGGTGACCATACATAATCTTTACAAATATTTATTTACGCATAATATTACAATACATAACACACAATGAAATTAAAATACTTATTTTCGAATTTAAACAATCATAATTTTCTTTATTGAAAGAAAATAAGGATTTTTTTGTAGTTAATAAAAACAGATCATTATTACATAATTATACAAAAGATTTATTTAGAGCATCTGCTATAATAAAAAATAAAAACCTTTAATCATGTTTAAATATAAATTCTTTAATGTAACACTTTTTTCAAATGATACTTATTCGAAGTCATCCATTCCTGTAAAGAATAGTGCGTAATAAGTGCACTTTTAATTTGTCCTGGTACCTCACCCGAATTTCTTCCAACGTTACACGCAATTAATAATTCTTATATCTCCAACTCTGTTCTTCCTTCATTTCACCACAATAACATCGATTCTCAGAGTGTGGGAGTTGCGTGCACTTACCTTCCTGCTGCGCTGCTTCGTCGCATCCTTGCCCTTCTCCATTGCCGTCGCTGGACTCTCCCATATCGGGCTTCTTAAGGACGACCGTCGACCCTCCACGCGGATGCCACGCGGGTTGCCAGAGCAGCCGCCACAGGCTTCCCTTCTCCTCCTTCGCCAGCCTGCCCTCGCTGCCCTTCCGGAAGGTGCCTAAGGAGAGAAAAAGAAATCAGTCACACGGAAAAAAAGAAAGAAAAAAAAAAAGACGAAACAGATTCCGTACGGAAGCTGGTGAGATCGAGGAAGCGCAAAAAGAATCAGATTTCTGAATCTCAGAGGTAAAGTGATAAGTATTCTAGTCAGAATCAATGGAAATTAAAAGTGAGTGCAGGTACCCGAAAAATTACTTGAGTACCCTAAAAACAACTTAAAAACTCTTAATTTATGTTAAAGCTTTTCACTGAAAAAATTACGTCAATATTACACGATTTATATGTTTTTTGTCTTACTTATTTTACTTGTATGTATGGAGAACAGATGACAGGAAAAAAAAATGTTTTTAGAAGAAAATGCACGAAATTGGATACATCACAGAAACTCAAAATGTAAAAGAATGTTTTGTAAGTGTCTCAAAAGATACTCTTGTAACTTATAGAATTAATGACGTTAACAAAAAATAACACTTGTTTGAATACAATGAATAAATTTTCTGTCAGAATAAAAACATAAGAATTAAAAGAAGCGATTAAATTTTTCCACGCATACATATTTAGAAACATATTTAACCACCAAAATAAAAATACATTTTTTTCATAAATATTAAACTATTCAATTAAATATTAGAATTAAAGCACATGGTGAAATGATTATTAACTAAATTATTCAATTAAATATTAGAAACAAAGCAAACGATAGTATATTGAAGTGGACAGTAATATTACGAGTATTTTTAGAGATTGCAAAATTAAAACAAAAGATAAATTACTAAATTGAATATATTGTAAGCTAAATGTAATTACTTCTGGCGTAAAATGAAAAATATAATAACATGCATTTCACTCTTTACTTTGAAAAGTGGTCATGTGATCAATTTGTACATTACCTTAAACAATAGCTCTTTTGACGGTCAATAGAATTGTAATTACTAGAAAAATTTATTGACCTTATTGAATATGAAAACATATGAAGACGACGTAATGATACATATTTTGAAAAAGTTCACAATTCTTTATTCCAATGGAATAAGAAAGCCCAAAACAGTTCCCGAAATCCTTTGAAAAGAATTTCTAAACTCCTCCATGTATAATAATTATAGTACGTAAATTTATATATATGAATGCATGTATGTTTGTGTGACATGAATGTATGTATGTATGATACTATTAAAGACTGGAGACTGGTTTTTAGGTGAAGATGATTTGATTGGAAAATATTGTTTTTTGTAATTAAAGAATTGTAATTGAGATACCTTGCCTTTTCTTTGTTTTTTTTCTTGTTTATTTTCAACTTACAAATTGAATTTTGGAGTAATCCAATTTTTGCCCAACAAGATGCGCTGGAGGGGGGGGGGAGGGTTGGTACCATAGAACATATTTAACACCACAATTCAATCCCCAGTCTGAATGCGAAAGTTTTGTTTTGTTGGGTATTCAAGTTATTCATTTAGTTTCAAATATGATTCCATTTTTATTCATCTATTTTACATAGTTCTATGTGAAAATTTTAACCAGAGATTCTAACGAGTATCGCTACAATATTATATATATATATATATATATATATACTGGTATGCAAAACTCAAGCAACAGTTGTTGTTTTTTTTTGCCATAACTCCACGAGAAATCATCTGAGAGACATGAAATTCAGAAATGAGGGATAGCATTTTGTACTTAAGCGATGACGAAAGCATAGTAGCTCAAGAAGGAATACATAGATATAGTATGGAATCAAACAAAAAAAGGCTTTATTGAACTCGTAGTACCGTTACACCTGACTGTCTGTCCAAAATGAAGAACAACAAGCACTTGTTCCTTAGTATGGGATACGCACTCCCATTACTGCAATGGTTATTACGAACCATCTCTCCATATTCAGTACCAGATTGTCCAACAGTTCTTCATGTAAGAGTACTCATTCCTCAATCAGTATCTGTTTTAGTTATTGGGTGTCCCTTAGAGTATGTAATCATGACGCAAAGTCTCGCCAAAGCATCCAATACATGTTCTGTGGGATTTAAATCAGGGGGAAACGCTGGTCAATCCATTAGAGTGACATCTTCACGTTCCAGTAGCTGCTGAACATCAGCAGTCAAGTGTGGCTTTGCATTGTCATTCATAAAAACGAATGTCTGGTCCAATAGCATTTCGGAACAGACGAGGATGGGGAAGGATCGCCTGCTTTCAATAGTGATATCTGATTACAAAACCACTGTCGAAAATGTGGAGCTCAGTCCGCAAGTTCAGCGCAGTGCCTCCCCAGACGACAACTCTAGGACCACCGTAACGGTCCCTTTCCATGATGTTACTGGGATGAAACCATGTACCGACCTTTCTCCAAATCAACGGGCGT
Source organism: Nephila pilipes (assembly GCA_019974015.1). Taxonomy (NCBI): domain Eukaryota; kingdom Metazoa; phylum Arthropoda; class Arachnida; order Araneae; family Nephilidae; genus Nephila; species Nephila pilipes. Next base: position 114,301 of record BMAW01061781.1, read on the forward strand.
TGAGAATCACTTGTGGCACTGAAACGACTCTCATCGGTAAAGAGAACACGACTCCATTGACAAGATGTTCAGTTTTTGTACTCCTTACACCACTTTAAACAGTGTCGCCGGTGGCCAACTTTCAAAGGGATGCAGCGTTTAGGACGGAGGGTGAATAGGCCCCCTTTGTGAAAGCGTCTGTTCACATTAAGCCGCGACACTTGTCGCCCTGTTGCAATAAACAATTGCTGAGAAAAGGCGCTTGCCGACTGGAATCGGGCTTTATTTTCGCCTGCAGGACGATATATCGATAATCCACTGCAATTGTTTTCCTAGGGTGGCCACCAACAACCTTTCTAAAAGCTGTACTTATGGTTTGGAATGCTTTCCAAGCGCGCGACACTTTTGTTGATTCCAAACTCTTCAGCTACACTGGTCAAACTGCGTCTCTCCCCAACTTTACGATCATTCTTTCACGTGGGAAGTCATCCAGGTAATTTCTTCTGGCCATATTTCACAAAAGAACTCACTTGTACTTGCAGCGAATGTCTTTAATTCCGCCACTGTTCTTCCTTTTATTGTATACGTGAGCTGCGAGAGCCGACCGTATTCATTTTCCATACACTCATGTCGCCTATGACGAGCGTTTTGTTCCTGACATTTGATACACGCATTTACGCAAGTGAAGGGAAAAATAAAGTACTCTGATAAACAAATAAAAAAAGAACAAATTCATGAAAAAATACATGACAAAAAATAACAAGAAAAAAAACTTCAAAATATGAAAAGGCACAAATCTAGGCGAAAAAGCAAAGAAAACAAAGAAGAGAAATATACTAAAACAGAACAGGAAATATAACATGTATAAATTCTAAATCTAGCTTATGATAGATAAGCAGGTTTAACATGCTTTACATGCTTAACACTACCTATATAAGAAAATTTATTTAAAAATATGGAAATTACATAAAATTTAAACAAAACCAAATGTGCAAAAAATCACTTTATAATATAAATATGCGTGTGTGTAATATCCAAACATTAATCAATCAAAATCGAGAAAAATTAATCAATCAGATTTTAAAAAAGACTAAAAAACATACTTGAGACAAATGATAGGCAACAACAAACTGCGTATTTAACACTAACATGATAAGATTTTCCCATCTCGTTAAAACTGGAATGGCAGTCGTAACCTCTATCAGAGAGAAACAGTACTAATGCAAAAGATTAAAGACTGTGGAAAATTGGAAAATAGAAAAAAGAAAAACCATGTTCTTAAAAATAACACAAACAACAGCTTTATTTTTAAAAAAATGTTAACAAAACCAAAGAAAAGCTAAAAATTATAATTATTATATTTGAATATATTATAGATAAAGTTATATGGAATTCGGCACACAAACAAATTTTCATAAGCTTATCCCAGGTTAATGCAAACATTTTGTGTTTTAGGCACAAGTCTGGATATTACGGAATATTTTGTTATTAATTACATTTCTAATAATATTCAGACTTAAACACACACACACACACACACACACACACACACATATATATATATATATATATTACACCATTCTTACAAACCTCCAAAACTAAAGGAAAACGATTAAGAGAAAAAAAACTAAATATTTATAAGGAAATCTCTGATAACCAAATTAACACACTTATGCATAATTTAGAAAACAAAATATAAATTTACTTAAACAGTTAAACAATGCGAAATTTGAAAACTCTAAAATTTAAAACAAACTGCTACAGAAAGAATATATATATACACATAACATTAGCAATAAATTGAATTGCACTGAATTGCAAAAATTCTCAATAAGTACATTTAAGTAATTGAAGGTTTTAACACTCAATAATTAAAGTAAATTCAAATAAATAAATAAACTTACATTTAACAACTATGAATAGGAAGTTATTAAATAGTATCAGAATAGCAAATGGAAAACAGGTTTATTATAAAAATGACAAAGAATAATTAAGATTTTTTTTAAGCTCAGAAGATTAATATGGTACAAGCATAAATTTATAGCAAAAATAACTGAAGTTCAAAAACTAAGTTCTGGGGTTTCTCTTTTTCTAATAAAAATGCGTGCAACTTTGCAAATGAAATTTTTGAAGCACTGAAGCTTTATGAAAAATGTTTATTTTTATAAATATTTTACGATTCATATGTTACAAAAAAATAACGCAGATTTTTTTTGCAAAATTCATATATTAATAGAGAAATTGAAATTCAGATAATTATTTTAAAAAAGTAATCAAAATAATATATACGCATTAATACGTTTCTTAAGATTATGGTGATTTTTTTTTTATTTCTAAAGAATATTTATTATAATACCAACAATTATTTATCTTTAGGAAACAAATCTAATTTTATACAAAATTTCCTTTAATCACTTATTTTTAAAACTAAGTTCAATACAAGAAATGAAAAATATTTATTTTTCTTTAAATGTAATAATGCTTAAAATATTCGAAATAGCGGGTTAGCTTCCAGTATTTACAAATTTGCAAAGATTAAAGCCGAAAATAATGATTTATAATACTTCAAATTTGAGGTTCAAAACGGAGGATCGGATATACAAGGAAGATAAGTATAAAAAATTTTTTTGTAATTTTTCAATAAAACCTCCTCACGTTATCACGTCAAACAAATTACATTTTCAGTATTTTTAAATAAAAATGTTTTTTTATTTTTCTAATTTACTTGTTATCTTAAAGAGCACTCTCAAAACAAGTTTTTGCGTAGTATTTTCTTATTTTAATGTGTAAATAATGTGGAAGTCATCGAAATAGATGATAATTATTAATTTTCAAAGATTAATGGGAGACAGGTAAGCACAGAATAGCAAGATACATGTTAACGCAAAGCCAAATGAATCAAATAATAAAATTGCCACAACACGATATTTTATCCCCAATCATTAAACGAGGTTAATTTATAGCTTCAGACAGCTAAATGACAGCTTCCTTTAAAAGAAGTTTCTTTTCATTTAAGTAATTTTATATTCAGTATTAGAAACCAGAACCAGCAATTTAGGGTGTTTCACACTTTGGATGTGTCACAGTCTTTTTATCCCCATTATTCTCAAGATGTTTTTCAACTCTTTAAGGTATTATTAATACACCTACTTTCCGAGAAAAAGAATGGGCTACTACTCCTAAACGCCAAAACATATTGCTTACGGCAGAGAATAATTCGCAACGATTACATCGAAAATAATGCTATTTTTCTTAGATAAGCACCTAATGATTGGAGGTCATTAATTGCAGTGACACAAATTTATGAACTGTTGTTATAAGTGATTTCTCATCTATGGGCTAATGTCAACCTCAAACTTAGCATTATCATTTCTCAAAAATAAAATGCCTATTGTCGGTCTATACTAAGGAAATAACATTCTGTTACTGACAAGTTGTGAAATAATTTAGAAACAAAAATAATCTGAAACAATAAACAATACTGCTTAGAAGTATATGTTGATGTGTATCATTGTCTGCTTTAAATTAATCTGAAAACTGCAAGAATCAAGATAATAAGAATACATTGAGAAGCATCCAGGAATATTTTATCTGATGCACGGGTTAAAGGGAAAAAAATCTTATTCTTATAGTTAATTTTTCACGTACTTTAAAGCATATTTAGCTTAACGACATTAAGTTATTTAAAAGTCATATTATTTGACTTTACATACAAAAGTTTCCTATTATTTTCTTCCCCCCTCCTGGTGTTCATAGTGAGTAATGCGACACTACTTCTAGATCTGGTGAGTAAAAATAAATTTGTCTCTTCTACCAATTAATTTGCAAGTGTGTGGAAATTTCAGGGTTTTCTGCCTACTGATTCATGAATTCAGTGACTTATTTTAATCCTAAAAGTTTTCTTTAACAGATATTCGTCCTTTCATTGAATCTTAATAATGATGAGCACAGAAATTTGTTATGTATACGATTATGCAATCTACAAATAGATATAACTTAAAACAATAAAAACAATAATATTTTAAATAAATATTAAAACAATAAAAACAATAATATTTTAAATAAATATTAAAACAATAAAAACAATAATATTTTAAATAAAAATTAAAACAGTAAAAACAATAATATGTTAAATAAAAATTAAAACAATAAAATCGATAATATTTTAAATAAAAATTAAAACAATAAAAACAATAATATGTTAAATAAAAATTAAAACAATAAAAACAATAATATTTTAAATAAAAATTAAAACAATAAAAAAATCTATTGCATAAATTATGCAACACGGGGATTTTTAAATTCTAAGAAAAGTCTTAAAAAATGATGAATTCGGTGCTTACAATATTTGATGATGACATCAAATTTTTTCTCAATAATTTAATCATTGTAATCATTCAAAACTGTAAGAAATTATTTTATAAGTAATTGAAGAATAAGTAAAACTATAACACATTCACAAATTTGCTTCCCTTTAAAATGACAGTTATAACTGAGAAGATATGTGATGAGTAAAATTAAGAGTTAAATTTAAGATGAAACTGAAATTAGTATTTTTAATTTTAAAATAAGAATTCATTCTTAAGTTACAGCTTAAAAAGAAAACACTTTTCTTCCTGTTAATTGCAAAAAATACATGACCCAAAGAACTTCTTGAAATTTGCTATGCCAGATCAGAAAAATATCTATATTATATCTTTACCATTTCCATAAATTAATCATGTATAAGGAAATTATGTACCATTTACTCACAGCTTAAGTATCTCAGCAATTATTTTAAGTGGGATTATTTTTTACAAAATTGCATATAGATATCTAAATATATGTCTGAAATAATTAGATAAATCATAAATACATATTTGAAAGATAAATTAGCTTATCTCTACATAAAAATATTTAAAAAATAAAATCTAAAGTACATATTTAAGACTCTCTGGTTAATAAATCAGTCTACATAAATTCAATAAACCGTCATTCAATGGTTAATGAATGTAAAACTTTCTTTAAATACACCGCGGAATCTTGTGATACTATTTTTATCTACAAATTTGCATTTTAGTGTGCAGAGATATACTCAATGAGAAATTTTCCTGTTTTCACGACCTTGTATTTAATAGAAATGCGCTAAAAACATATAATCATGATAGGAAGGGGAAGAAAAAAAAACGAAATAAATTTAAAATGAGATTGACATTAATTTGAAGCTTAAACAGGGAAACAAGGATGTGTGATTT